>VZTZ01016010.1:140172-204336 GCA_013400955.1 Drymodes brunneopygia
AAAAAAAAAAGAAAAGAGGAGAAAAACCATCCAGCGACCTCAGTGAAATTAGAAACTTAACAATGAACACGCTCCACATACAAGTTGCCCGTCTCTGTCGTCATGGAGACGGCTACAAATCTGTGTCAGCTGCAATCCGCTCTCCAGTCCCGAAAATTTAAACGAAAAAGGAGGGAGCGCGGGCTGGGAGGCGGGAAGAGGGAATTCCTCTGCTCTGCTTGGCTTTGATGTGCATCGCGTTTAAAGGCACAGGGGATTATCCGAGCCCGGTGCCGGAATGAAGCGGCGGCCGTGGAGCAGCTGATGTGGGCTGGCCACGTTTGCCTCCAGCACAGCATCTCCCCTAATTCCAGCAGAGCATCTCCCCAAATTCCAGCAGAGCATCTCCCCACATTCCAGGACAGCATCTCCCCTAATTCCAGCACAGCATCTCCCCTAATTCCAGGACAGCATCTTCCCAGATTCCAGGAGAGCATCTCCCAAATTCCACTAGAGCATCTTTCCAGACTCCAGAACAGCATCTCCCCAGATTCCAGGACAGCATCTCCCCTAATTCCAGCACAGCATCTCCCCAAATTCCAGCAGAGCATCTCCCCAGCCTCCAGGAGAGCATCTTCCCAGATTCCACCAAAACATCTCCCCAAATTCCACTAGAGCATCTCTCCAGCCTCCATGACAGCATCTCCCCACATTCCAGGACAGCATCTCCCCAGATTCCAGGACAGCATCTCCCCAGATTCCAGCAAAACATCTCCCCATATTCCAACAAAACATCTCCCCAGCTTCCAGGCCATCATCACCCCAGTTTCCAGGACATGATCTTCCCAGATTCCAGCAGAGCATCTCTCCAGCCTCCATGACAGCATCTCCCCACATTCCAGGACAGCATCTCCCCAGATTCCAGGAGAGCATCTCCCCAGATTCCACCAAAACATCTCCCCAAATTCCACCAGAGCATCTCCCCAGCTTCCAGGGCATCATCTTCGCAGATTCCAGGAGAGCATCTCCCCAGATTCCAGCAGAGCATCTCCCCACCCTCAGAAGAGCTGCATGGAAATATCTCAGAGCCCAGGATGAGCCCAGCCCCACGGCATTCCCGGGAGGATACAGAGCATCAGCAGCACCCTGCAGGCAGCAAGCTGAGGCAGCATCCCAGAGGGGATGGAAGCACTGGGATGATGGCTGGGAATGGAGCATCCCAGGGGTCACTGGAGGTGTTCAGTGGGAAAACACCCAACAAGGAGGTTGGTGGTGTCTTCATGGCAAACTGGGCAGAGTCAGACAGGAATTCCTGCTGCTGGCATGGCAGGAGGAGGGGAGATGAAGCAGGAAGGAGGAAGATGGGACCAGAGATTTGTTTGTCCTGGGTTTAGAGGTCACAGCTGGGATTTGGGGCATGAACACCCTCTAAATTAGGCAACTGTACAGAGAAATCATGGAAAATCACCCTTTCAGCTTGGGAAGAGCAAACCCAGGGGATAAAGGATGGTGAAGGTTGGAAGGAAGCACCAGTGGGGTCATCTGGTCCCACCTCCCTGCTCCAGCAGGGTCATCCCAGAGCACAGGGTTGTGTCCAGATGGTTCTGGAACATCTGGAGACTCCACACCCTCTCTGGGCAGGCTGTTCCAGTGCCCAGTCACTGCACAGGAAAGTTCTTCCTGAAGGGAACGAAGAATAGACACTCCCCAGACCTTCCTGGAGAAATTCTGCCCCATCTTGGCAGCTCAGCCCCCACCTCTGACAATTCCTAGGATTTGGGTCAATTTTGTTATGACTGGAGGGAGTTATTGGCCAGAAATTCAGGAGAACAGAGCAAAAGCAACCAAATTTCCTTCTGCATTCATTTCCTGCTTCACCACGTTCCCACGAATATGAAAGTGAGATTTAGGATGGATGAGATGGAGAAGTGAGAGGTGACCCAACAAGGGAAGACTCTTGAAAAACTGTCCTTGGGGCATGGATGTAAAACAGAAAAACACCTCACAGTAACTGCAGTAACAGAAAGGCCAGAAATTCCAAATTCATTGATCTCATCTATGGAATAAGCCTTATTCCAACAGGGGTGGAGTTACCTTGCTCACTGTGAGGCACTGTCCAATATGTTAGCACTGGATTAAGATCTAAAATGTGCATGGAGGGTTTGTTGAAATGGTCTCATTTGCTGCAAAGCAATTAATTAGAGATACATTCCCAGCCAGGTATGGTTTTAATGCTATCTAGAGAATCAGGTTTAAAAAAAAAAAAAATAGAAAAAAAAATTTTAAAAAGTGAAAGAAAAGTTTGAAATTAGTTAAATCCCTAAATTAAACACATCAGTGTAACTCCTCTTTCTAGAACACAGAGGTTCTGCTTTTCCTTTCTGAGAAAAAAACCCTTCAGAAGGAATTTTTTGCTGAATCTTGGATTTGCCCCAGAACTTAAGACTGGAAGGAGGGAACGAACAGGAGCACTTGCTGAACAGAGCTCCATCAACACCCCACCCTGCCTAATTAGCAGGGCTCTCCTCGTTATGGGCACTGCAGTAACTCCCCAATTAATTCGTTGGTATTTGCAGAGGCATTGAGAGAGGCAAGGCATTAAATATGGATGCTAAATAAAAGGGAATAAATTGCAGGCACCACTTGGCTCTCCAGGTTCCCAGCCCCATCAGAGGGGACGTTCCCTCCCTGCCCGGAGCAGGCTCCTTAACTAAGGCCTGTAAGTGCATTATTAAATTTTCAGCAGCCTCTACCAGACATAATGAAGACACAGTTAACTCTGGGCACCAGGAGTCTCCCCAGAAGAGCTTTAAAACCTCCAGCCTTGTGGCTGGAAGGGTCAGTGCTGCTCTGCATCCCAGCCAGAGCACGGGGCAGGCATGGAGAAGTGGCCCCTTGGCAGCCAGGAGTGCTCCTGATGCTCATTTTTGTGGTCCCAGGACACCTTCCACTATTCCAGGTTGCTCCAAGCCCTGTCCAACCTGGTCTTGGACACTTCCAGGGATCCAGGGGCAGCCACAGCTTCTCTGGGCACCCTGTGCCAGGGCATCCCCACCCTCACAAGGAAGAATTCATTCCCAATATCCCATCTGGATCTCCTCTCAGTGGGAAGGATTCCCCCTCATCCCATCACTCCATCCACACCACATCTCTGCACATCCTCCACAGTGCCCAAAATCCCAGCTGAAATCAGGCACTGGTGACCAGCAGGACCCCACAGAGCTCCTCTTCCTCGAGGAAGGTTCTTTGCAAACAGTTGTTTCTACACCACATCATCCACGTTCTGACCCCACTGGCACTGATGAAAGAGAAAAATTAATCCTGTCTGCAGTAAAAGCTCGAACAGAGGATTTAAGTCCAACCTAGTGGCTCTCAGAGGCAACAAAGGACATCCCTGCTCTGAGGATATTGCTGGAGATGGCCTCTGTCATGGAATCCCAGGATTATTTAGATTGGAAAAGACGTCCCAGACCATCGAGTCCCACCTGTGACCGGTCCCCAACTTGTCACCAGCCCAGAGCTCTGAGTGCCACATCCAGTCCTTCCCTGGACACCTCCAGGGATGGAGACTCCAAACCTCCCTGGGCAGCCCCTTCCAATGCCCGGCCACCCTTTCCAGGAAAAAATTCCTCCTGATGTCCAACCTGAACCTCCCCTGGTGCAGACTGAGGCTGTGAGGAGACAGAATAATGGGGAGATGCACCTGAGAGCAGGACATGTCTTGGAAAGGATGTGATCCCAGCCTTTTGTTTGGTAACTCAGAGGGAATTTCAGCCTTGTATTGGCTGTGCCTCTAATGAGAAACCAACAGGAGATGGTTTAAGACACCTTAAATTCAGACAGAGAAGTTGCCTCCACCCCTTGTGGATGGTTGTTGCCCACAGCAGCCTGGAGCTGTGGGCTGGACTCCAAAGAAGGTATCAGCTTCCTGAAATCCATCCCCAAAGCACCTCTGGCTTCCCAGATCTTTCCTTCCACCCCCCCACTCACATCACCCACTGCTGTTTCATCACTTGTGATGATCAGGGGGCAGGATTCAAACCAAAAAAATCTTCTTTGCATGTCCCCTCCTGGCCTGCAGGTGCTGAGGGGACAGGTTTATAATCTGCACTCAGCTGGTGTGTTCCCTTGGTTTAGGATTGCATCAATTATCCCTATTTTTAGGCTTGAGGGCACAGCCCTGTAGACCACAACAGAGGCAAAACGACTCCCGAAGAAAAGGTATTAACATATCTTTGTATTCCAATCTTTGTTAAGCTCCATGAGGGATCCATCAAGAACCAGAAGCCTACCAATTTCCAAAGCCTGGAGTATTTCCAGGAGTCAGCTCTGCTCCAGCCCAGCTGGGTTTTTTTTCCCCTTCTCCTTTTCTTTCCTTGTTCTCTGCTATCCGTGGGAGTTCATTTGCCTCAGAGTGCCTTGCACTCGGTTGAGCTCATGCCATTATTATCCTCTCTGCAGAAATCCTTGTAAGAGGGGGTTTAAAACACCATTTCTTCATTTGGGGCCTCATCCCCATCACAATCAGCAGCCAGAAAACTAAACACCTTTTTGGAATTTTCTGTTTCATTGGGCCAATCCTTGCCAGCCTTCCCCCAAGAATGGAATCACTGAAGGGTTTGGGTTGGAAGGGACCTTAAAGATCATCCAGTTCCAACCCCTGCCATGGGCAGGGACACCTCCCACTAGACCAAGCCCTGTCCAACCTGTCTTTGAAGCTTTCTTGCCCCAAAACTCCCTGTGCACATCTTATCTTTCAAGACATTATAATTAATTTCCACAAATGCCGTGGATTCTGTGCCGGACGCCACACGACAGAGGTGATGCACAAGCATCCAGCAGAGCTGGGAAAACCTCTGAATGATGCTCTGGGCTCTTCACACCCTCCTTTTTGCCAGCACACCAGCACATCTCAGGATTTGGGAGCGTGGCAGGGCAGGTTATGCAATGAACTCCCCATCAATGTCACAAGGAGCTTTCTCGTGCCTCCACCTCTCCCCCGTGACACCACTTTGGCTCTCAAGGGCAAGAAGCAAAACAAAAGAGGTTTTTTGAGCCATCCCACCACCTGGCTGTCCTGGCTTTGTTTCCCCAGCCTGTGTGACAGGGCAGCTCCCAGCAGAGAGGGAACAGCAGCTGCTACAAAGGCAGCACTTCAAGAGATTTTGGACGCCCACCCTCCAATGCTGCGGAGGCTGGGGACAGTGACAGGCCCTGGGCCACCACAGGCACTGTCATTCCCATCTGGAGGCCAGCTGTGAAGTGGGACAGGGGAGCAGGAAGGCTGTGGATGGAATTGGTGTGGGATACCTGGCTCAGGGTGGGAGGAGAGATGTTGTGCCAGCCCCTTTCCCTGCTGAAGGTGTGCTCACCAGCAGAGGCAGCACCTGATGAAGGTTTCACCTCATGAAGTTCTCATTCAGGACTCTGCTTGATGGAACCCAGGCCTGGGGGTTTTAAGTGAATGAATAAATAGGTGAAATAAGGTTCTCTAGGCTGCAGGGTGTTGGCAGCCCAATATCCACCTCCAAGCCTTGGAACTCCACAAACTGGGAAATGGAGAAGGCTTGGAGGGAAAGGGTGGCACAAAACACAGCCAGGGTCAGCAAACAGGAGCTCTTCAAAGTTTCAAAGTTTTCACCTAAAGTGTGGAAGTGATGCTGAGATGCAGCACAGGATTCATGTATTAAATCCATTTAAAATACATCTTACTATTTGAGAGAAGGCCAACATACCCCTGCAATGGGAAACAGTTTATTTAATAATAATAATGGAATTACAAAATGGTTTGGCTTGGAAAGGGCCTTACAAACCATTTAGTTCCAACCCCCTGCCATGGGCAGAGACACCTTCCACTAGCCCAGGTTGATCCAAGCCCTGTCCAACCTGGCCTTGGACACTTCCAGGGATCCAGGGGCAGCCACAGCTTCTCTGGGCACCCTGTGCCAGGGCCTCCCCACCCTCACAGCCAACAATTCCTTCCCAATATCCCATCTAACCCTGCCCTCTGGCAGTGGAAGCCATTCCCTGTGTCCTGTCCCTCCATCCCTTGTCCCAAGTCCCTCTCCAGCTCTCCTGGAGCCCCTTTAGGCCCTGGAAGAGGCTTTGAGGTCCCCCTGGAGCCTTTTCTTCTCCAGGTGAGCACTCCCAGCTCTCCCAGCCTGTCTGAGCTCTGCCCAACACCAGACACAGGAAAGAGGAGCTCTGGGGGGTGGATGAAGCCACACCTGAGGCTGTGGAATCACATCTCCTGTGTTACATGAGCCTGAACACGGATAAAGCACCAAGTCACACTTAAAAAGGCCCTGATAGACCTTCCCCTCCTACCTCCAGAACCCTGTAGACAGAGTTATTTAACACAGCTACAAAAATAGCACCCAGACTGCCCTGCTGTGCCAGACAGAGCACAAACATCTGGCAGGCAACAGATCCTGTCCCCAAAAACTTAGCAGGAGATCAGTGGGTAGCTCAGTTCTAGATCCATGTGTCCCAGGACCAGGGGAAGTATTTTATCCTCTATTCAGTGCTGATTCTCACAGGGAGGAGAGAAAAGCTATTTCTGCCCACCAACTAAGAGAGCTGGAATTTCCAGCTCAGGAAAGCACAATGCCCAGCCTGGCTTTTTGTACTCAGATGTGAAGAATCACAGGCTGTACCCGAGCATCACAAAGTGACACTGTTAGAAGGGAAATTCATATTAAATAAAAATGCAAAGCAGCCCTTGGAGCGGAAACAACCCCCGGCGTGAAAGGAGAGCGGAGGCTGCGCCGTCGCTCAGCTGTCTCCGCACTCACGGCTCCTCCTGAATTCAGTGTTGGTACAAAAACACCCTCCCACCTGGGAATCGCTTCCCCCACGCCTCTCCCTCGCTGGGAGGCTCCCAAAACCCTGGGGAGCCTGCACAGGTGATGGGGTGTGCGTGGTTTCCATGGGATGTTCCTGGCTTTGCACTGGAAAACTCATTGCTCTGCCATCTGTAGCTGTTGTGGAATCATGGGATGGTTTGAGTTGGAAAGGACTTTTTAAATCATTTCATTTCAATCCCATCATGAGCAGGGACTCCTTCCACTATCCCAGGTTGCTCCAAGCCCTGTCCAACCTGGCCTTGGACACTTCCAGGGATGGAGCAGCCACAGCTCCTCAGGGCATGGACGATGCTTTGTGGATGGGGCTTCATCCCAGCTGTAATTCCCAGCCCACCAAAACTCAGGTATCCACATCCAAGCCTCCTCTCCAGGCTCCCACTGCAGCTCGTGGAGGAATCTTCAGGCAGCCAGTGGAGGCTGCAGTGGTTTTTCCCTGGAGCAGCCTCCCACATGTGGGTGTAGGAGGAGCTGAACACAATCCCAGCCTGGCTGAGCCTCTCCCCTATCCTTACCCGACCCCTCAATTCACACCCAGCTCCTGCTCTGGGAGGTCTCCTCAGCTGCTCCCTGCCCTGCTCGTCCTGTCTGTGCCGTGTGGATGCTTTTTTGGGACTGCAGCACCTGCTGGGATCACAGCAGGACAGAGGCAGGGATGGCGTGCTGGTGCTGAGGGCAGCCGGGGGCTCTTCATGCTTGAGGGGATTTCCTCCTGGAAAGCCAAGGTTTTGGAGCAGGGCAGAGATGGGGACAAACACCTGAGCGCAGCAGCTCTCCCTGCAGCAAAAGCAGTGGCATCAGCAAAGGTGGGAGCGAGCCTGTGCTGGATTCCCGCAGGGATTCTCTGAGTGATGGCTCTCAAATTGCATTAGTGAGTGAGATCATCCCCAGAGGCCTCAGGATCAGGAAATCCTGGAAGTGGAGGCACCACAGGGACCAAAATCCACCTGGCAGCTCGCTGACAGCCGCACTTGCTCTGCCACTGGCTCTGGGGCACAGGCTGGGAACTCCTGCAAACTCAGCTAAACCCAAGCATAATCCAACATCTCACCCAGAACTGCCGGGAAAGGGGCTCAGCCTGGAGAAAAGGAGGCTCAGGGGGGACCTTGTGGCTCTGCACAACTCCCTGACAGGAAGGGGCAGCCAGGGGATGTTGGGCTCTGCTCCCAGGGAACAGGGACAGGGCGAAAGGGAACAGCCTTAACTTGTGCTAAGGGAAATTTTGATGGGATATTAGGAAAAAACTTCTTCATGGAAAGGGCTGTCCAATCCTGGCACAGCTGCCCAGGGCAGTGGTGGAGTCCCCATCCCTGCAGGGGTTTCAAAGCCAGGTGGATGTGGCACTTGGGGACATGGATCAGTGATGGCCTTGGCAGTGGGGGATGGTTGGACTGGATGATCTTGCAGGATGATCTTTTCCAACCTTAGCAATTCTCTGTCTCTGTGCTCTAACGAAGGAATCTGAGATGTTTCCAAGCTGTGAGGAGCCCTTTGGAGCTCTGAGCATCCCAACTCTCAGCTCTCAGCAGCAAGAACCCACTCTGGTTCTTCTCACCAGCTGCAGGTCCCACACACCCTCTTGTCTTTACCTGCTTGGCTGGAGCTGTGGAACTGGGATTCAAGGCGGCTGCACAAGGTGACACCAGGAAACTTCCCCTCCTGCCACCCTGGCCAGCAGTGCTGGTTCTCTTGAAAGCCTTCGAGAATTTCACCCCAGGAACTGGTGTTTATTTATTTATTTGAAAAAGCCTGGCTTTTTTTGAGTGGACAGAACTCTTCCTGCCCACACACAGAGAAATAGAGCTGCAGGATGCTTTGCAAACTGCTGCTCCTGGGGATTTCTTCCCAGGTTTGGGGTTTTCCTTTTGAAAATAAAAAGCACTTTTTTTGTGGCCACAGAACCATACAATGGGACTGTTCCTGCATCAAAAGGTTTCAAAAGACATATAAAAAATTCATTTAATAATCACATTTGGAGTTTGCAAAGTAACTTGTTTATCATAGAAATACAGAATAGTTTGGGTTGGAAGGGATATTAAAGAACACCTAATTCCACACCCTGGCATGGGCAGGGACACCTTCCACTATCCCAGGTTGCTCCAAGCCCCATCCAGCCTGGCCTTGGACACTTCCAGGGATCCAGGGGCAGCCACAGCTTCTCTGGGCACCCTGTCCCAGGGCCTCCCCACCCTCACATGGAAGAATTTATTCCTAATATCTAATTTAAATTGTTTCATGCAGAAGATCCAGCCTGACCCCAGTGTCTCCACGTGCTTGTGGAACTGCTGGGATTCCCACACAGAGCCTGGAACACGCTGGATTTCTGCAGCAATCAGGCTGGGCAGCTCCAAATGTCACAGGTGCTCACGGAGGCAACGACTGCACCTTGAAAGCATCTGAGTAACCATGAGAGTCATTCAGTTCAGAGAAGAGGCTGATATTTAAGCTACAAGATGGAGAAAAATTATGTCAAGAGCACGGTTCAAACCACTGCAGGTTGAAATAACCTCCTCCAGGCAGCTTTGGTAAACACAATGCCATAAAGGAGCCCTTGTGCTGCCCACGGAGAGCTCTGAAGGCAAAAAATGACAGTGGTGGCTCACAGGGATTCCTCTGCTCCTGCTCTGCTCCTCTCCTACAGGGGAGCTGCTCACAGGGAGCACAGCCTGGCTGCTAATCCTGGCCCAGGAAAGGGAGGATTCCTCCCTGGAGCAACCTGGGAGAGGGGAAGGTGCCCCTGCCCATGAAGGGGGTTGGACTGGATGGGATTTAGGGTTCCTTCCCACCCAGACCATTCTGTGGTTCTATGAATCAAGGCTCAGGTCTTAAATAAAATGTGCAATAACCTCTAAGGGATGCTTAACCCTCCCCTCCTCTCAGCCCCTTTATTTCTCTTCCCCTGCAGACCAGAAGCTCTGCCAGCAGAATCCCAGAGTGGTTTGGGTTGAAAGGGACATTAAAGCCCATCGAGTGCCACCCCCTGCCACGGACAGGGACACCTTCCACTATCCCAGGTTGGTCCAAGCCCTGTCCAGCCTGGCCTTGGACACTTCCAGGGATCCAGGGGCAGCCACAGCTGCTCTGTGCCAGTGCAGACCTGGATGCACTCCCTGGCCCCCATAAAGCCTCACCTCTGCCTCGTTAGCTCCAGCATACCATTATCATTTTAATTGCCCAAACTGGAGTGCTTGTAATACCTTTATTAGATTGCACTCGTCCCCCAGTGCCAGACACAGCCTGGTTTAACAGGTCCAGGGCTGCATTTATGAGCAAGCCTTAGCACAGCCTCTTTCATTACTGTCTGAAGGTAATTGCTCTTGATCCAAAACTTCCTGTGGCCTGGAGTCATAGCCAGAATGGGAGACAAGGGAGAACTGCCAGGCAGGATAAAACACCCAGCTGGGGAGCTTGGGGCACTCCTGCCCTGTCCTGGAGCTCCCCATCTCCCCTGGAAGCAGCCAGAGGGAATTTGGGAGACTCCCAGACACACAAGCTCCAGCAACAACTCTCACCTGCCCTGATTTCTGCAAACCAGATCCCAAACTGAGGCGGACTGAGCTGCCTGATGGTGTTGAAAAGCCTCCCTGGCTCTCCTGTGTCCCACATGTGCAGTAAATGTTTGGATCCTCAGGGCAGGGGAACCTTCCCAGTGTGGAGACGGTGCCTGAGGGGACTGGAGTGAGTTTGAGGGGGAGTTTTGAGAGCCCATGCAAGGGAAAACAAGGTTTATCTTGGTCAACTCATCATTTTATATTTGTAAAACGGAAGAGGGACAGGATTCTCCACGTGGGATCCTCCACTTCCAATGAGGGGCAATGCAGGGGCTGTTCCCATTTCTGCTCCCTGTGAGCAGGAACAGGACCCAGGAATGGCTGGAGCTGTGTCAGGCTGGACATTAGGAAAATGTTCTTCCCCAGAGGGTGTTTGGGCACTGAAGAGGCTCCCCAAGGAGCTTGGGGCACACTGGGATAGTGGGAGGTGTCCCTGCCCATGGCAGGGGTTGGAATGAGGGGAGCTTTAAGGTCTCTCCCCACCCAAACCCTTCTGGGATCCTGCAAGAGCATCCCAGTTTTTCAAGGCACTACAACCTCAGCATCTCCAGTATCTGAAGCAAACACCACAGGCATTGTCTATTTTAGACCCCATTATTCAGTTTCAATACTTTTCAACACCGGTTTTCTTTCTTTTTAATTGCAACTCCACCTTTGGGATTAGTGATTTTATTTTATGATGGGATATTAAGAGTAGGCAGCCAGCCTGTTGGTTTTTTTTTTCTTTTTTAGTCCAAGCCAGTATTCAGAAGGAATAGATTAAATCATTAAATACACACAAGCACAGGAAACACAGGAAACTCTCAGCCATTATCCCATGAAGACAATGCCAATGCAAACACTGTAATAAAATATTCTTCACTGAAATCAACACTAATTTTCCCAGGCAATCAAATCCATCCCTGTGATCCCTCCTCCCAGGGAAAACAGCCAGCACAGCTAAATTCAGATCTCTGTGGCTCCATGCTTAAATTTGGCTCAGACACGCTGCAAATCAACGACTCCAGAAAGGTTTTCTAAGGAAAAGAATTCCCAGCGGGCAAAGTTTGCTCCAGCCCAGGGCAGCTCTCCTGACACAGCAGCAAAGAGCCCGGGGCTGCATCCATCTGGGAATCCAGGAAGGATGAAGATTCCAGTTAGGAACTTGTTGAGGCCACCACTGCTGGGACACAGCTCCTGAGTGCAAAGGGACAGTCCCCAAGGACAGCTCAGCCATGAGGAGAACCCCAGAGGGTGATGCTGCACCATCCTCTCCCAAGCTCCTTCCTCATCCACCCAGGATGGGGAGAAGGATGGGATGGAGAAAGGGATGGAGGAGGGTTGGTCAGAACCTGCCAGCTTAGGAGGAAGAGGAGGAGAGGACAATGTGACAGGGAATATTTTGGGTTGAAAAGGGCTTTTAAAGGCCTTCAAACCTCCTGCAGTGAGTGGTGACATCTTCAAACAGGTGAGGCTGCTCTGAGATCCACCCAACCTGATCTTGAATGTTTTTAGGGATGGGGGAGACAAAACTTCCTTCCCCAGCTGTAGGAAATTTGTGGATTGCCCACGCCCAGGGGGCTGTGCTGGTGTTTCACGTAACACCCAGAAAACACCATTTTCTTGTCTCCAGAAAGCATTGGTGCCTCTCTTTGATGACCCTGAACTCTTACATGGTAAAAGGATGATAAATGTTCCACTGAGGGATTTTAAGGTGGATGCAAACCCTCCATGATTTCTTTAAGGATCTTGCAGCACCTTGGCCTCAAGACAAACAGCTCTAAAACCATTGCACAACAACAGAATCATGGAAGATCAACAATTTCCCAGCACTGCCAAGGCCACCACTAACCCATGTCCCCAAGTACCACATCCATGTGGCTTTTAAATCCCTGCAGGGATGGGGACTCCATCACTGCATCTGACAGCTGTGCCAGGGCTGGACAACCCTTTTGATGAAGAAATTATTCCTAATATCCAACCTAAACCCCTCCTGGGGAACTTAAAGCTGTTTCCTGACATCCTGTCCCTGTTCCCTGGGAGGAGAGCCCAACCCCCCTGGCTGTCCCCTCCTGTCAGGGAGTTGTGCAGAGCCACAAGGTCCCCCCTGAGCCTCCTTTTCTCCAGGCTGAGCCCCTTTCCCAGCTCCCTCAGCCTCTCCTGCTGCTCCAGCCCCTTCCCCAGCCCCGTTCCCTTCCCTGGACACGCTCCAGCCCCTCCAGGTCTCTCTTGTCAGGAGGGTCCCCAGCACTGGAGGTGCCCCAACAGTGCCAGCACAGGGGACAGGCACTGCCCTGGCCCTGCTGGACACATTTTTCCTGGGACAGCCCAGATGCCATTGACCTTTTTGGCCACCTGGGCACACCTGACTCCAGTTCAGCTGCCTGTTGTCCACAGCATGGAAGTTCCAGCTGCACCAGAGCAGCGCTGGAGCCCCTGTCCTGCTTTCCAACACCCCATCCCTGTCCCAGCCTGTCCCCCCAGCCCTGCAGAGCAGTGACAGTGACAGTCCCTTGGCCAGGCAGCCAAAGCTGCGTCATCAGGCTCGGACACAGCCCAGCACCAAACTGAATCATTTCTCCTTCCCATATCCATGGCCCAGGATCAATTAACCTCTGCCAAGGCTGCTCCTGTGGATCACTTAAGAGGGGTAACAGCAAAACCACTTCATAGGAAGCAGTTTTAAAAATGCCCTGCTCTGCATAAGATGAGTTTGCCACAGAGAAAGGGGGGGAAAAAATTCAAGCATGTTCAGCATCTTATAGATTAATCCTAGGCCTAGAGCCAGGATAATTACTGCCAGAAGGAATAAAAGTAACATAAATATAGGTTAACACACAAAGGGTCCCGTTTGCAAGGTTTTACACATCACCAGCTCACAGGAGGATTTGTAAATTTAATTATAGAAAGAGTTATAAACGCAGGTAATACCCGAAGGGTCGTAAAAATAATTTTACTACGGTGATGAGAACAAAACAAAAATAATAATAATAAAAAAAATAAAACTCCTAAGATTTTAAGTTAAGTAGGGCATCTGATGGATCTCCTGAAGCCCTTCCGCAGGATTCAGCCCAGACTGCCAGAGCAGCATCCGCCACAGCCTTCCAGAAATGCCATTTCCAGAGCAGAGCAGATAAGTCACTCTGACAGCTTTTCAACCTTCCAGAGCTGATGGGCTTAAAAAAAAAAAAAAAAAATCTTCTTTTTTTTGTAGAGGGTGCTCCTGCTCTGGTCAAAGCCTTGTTAGAATGGAGGAGGACAATTCCAAACACACACCACACCTTTGCTGCAGGGGTGATGTGAAATCCCTGGAATTGGTTCCCATCAGGATTAAGGGTGCTTTTCTGCCAAGGACAGCACTGGGGGAGGAGGATGTTTCCCTGCCCATGGCAGGGGGTTGGAATGAGATGATTTTTAAGGTCCCTTCCAACCCAAATCGTTCAGTGATTCTATGATTAAATATCAGTGGGATGGATTTGGGTTCTGAGTGAGCTGTTGCCCGTGAAGGAAGAAGCAGGAGCAGGGGTTATCCAAGCAACTCAGCATGGAAAAACAGGGATATTCTCTGCCAACCAGGCTACAAGAGTGTTAAAAACTCTCTCCTTCTATGAATGCTGCATTCCTTAAAAAAAAAATGACACTACAAGGTGTGTGTGAAAGGAAGGCACAGGATGGGAACAGAGATGAGAATTCCATTCTGGGATGTCCCGGGCTTCCCACTAAAATACAGCCACCCTCAGAAACTTGGAATTGGAACTCTTACCTCTAAACCCCATTTTTGGTCTATAAACCACGTTTCTGACCTAACCAGTGCTTTCTGCTCCAGGAGGCACTTCCTGAAAGGTCCCTGGGAGTGATGCAGGTGCTAAACCAAGCTTTTGTCAGTCCAACAAAAGCTGCTGTCACTTTTGGGGACTTCAAACAGCTCCTGCCTGGAATGCTCTGCTGCTCCCTTACCCCCGTGTGTGAGGAGAAAATGTTCAGGATGCTGAATGCCTGCAAAAAGGCATTTCAAAAGATCACAGACAAGGATTTTTTTTCAGCCTGAAAACACACATTTATTAGGAAGAAAACTTTTGGGGTTACAAATATCATAAATAAAATGTAGTGTGATAAAAAATCCCTCGGGACTGAGCATTAAATCTCTGGAAAACAGGGACAGGACCCTCCTCTTTGCCATGATCAGCACCAGTTCTGCACAGGTGGCTCTTGGAATCTCATTTCACACCAGTTGTTTCCGTGCACAACGATCCAAGCTGGACACTCCAAACCCTTTTTGGATGGAAATGTGTTTTTACAGCTTGAAAATCCCCACACAGGACACCAGTGCTGTTTGCAAGGGTGTGGTTTAAATATACATCAGAGCACCCAAAACAGCACGGGGAGGGTAACGATTCACCTGCCTTGGGAAGCAGCGGAGTTATGGGATGGCACAGGATGGAATGGGATGCAGTAATGGGAATGCAAATTGAAATCTCAGCATCAGGGAAGTGCCACTAAATCAGAGGCTGCAGTGGCACAGAGCAGCCCGGTCCCCCTGGGCTGTGTAGAACTGGATTAGGCGTGAACTTCAAACCCAGGGTGATGTGGAATAATCCTATGCTGGCTGAAAGGGATCAAAGCTAATTTCTCTAACTTGCTTAATCTTCTGCGGAGATGTCTGAAGTCGGGAGTTAAAGCCTCACTCTGTCAGAGGGTTCAGCAGTGGCTGAGGGAGAACAGAGTACATTAAAAATCCCGGGGACTGGAGTTATTTCTGATGAGCTTTTAGAAAATCAGGGAATCACAGGATGGACTGCACTAGACCTTAAAAATCATCTCATTCATCCCTGGAAATGTCCAAGGCAAGGTGGGACTTGGGCTTGGAGCAATCTGGGAGAGTGGAAGGCGTCCCTGCCCATGGGCAGGGAGTGGAACAAGATGGATTTCAAGGTCCCTTCCAACCCAAACCATTCTGTGATTCCATGATTCTCTGTTCCTATACCTGGATCAGCTCTGCTGATGCAGAATTCCAGAAGCTTAAAATAACCCAACCAAACAACAGCCAAAAAAAAAAAAAAAAAATCCACTCCTTCCCACATTAAATGAAACAGATTGATGCAAGCACTGGAACATCTCACCACCCATTAAAAACCTTTCAGACCTAAAAAACAAAAAAAAAGAAAATAATAAAATTAAATAAATAGTAACGCTCAAATATTAACTAAACCATTATCGATCAATTAAAGCTTAAATGGTGAAATAAAAAGAGGATGATCAGGGATCCCTGATGGGGTGGCAGAGTTCATCCCACCAAAGGTTCAGTGTGTGAGCTGGGTATCCAGCCAAAACTGGAGTCAAAAGGACAGGATTTCTAGGAGAGGACACATGGCAGTGTCAGTGACTGAGAGGGAGCCAAGAGCAGCAGCTCTGACCGGGCACCTCACATGGAATCATTGAATCATTAAGGTTGGAAAAATCTTTCAGGAAAAACCATTCAAAATCATCAAGTCCAACCATCCCCCAGCACTGCCAAGGCCACCACTGACCCTTGTCCCCAAGTGCCACATCCACCTGGCTTTGAAATCCCTCCAGGGAGGGTCATTCCACCATGGGCAGCCTGTTCCAGTGCCTGAGCACCCTTTCGGTGAAGGAACAGATAAATGAAGTCAGCTGGAATAAAAAGTCCCAGCAGTGTAAATCAACCATTCCAAAGCCTTTAAGAAAATAACTGTACAGGTGGGTGCCACTAGATTGGTAACTACACCTTCAACTGGGACAGAAATTGGGATTTCTGGTTTGGGGTGAGATCCTTCCACACGCAGTGCACCATTTGTGCTGCTAAAAGGATGCTGGTAACTGATAAACCCAGAGCTCCAGGAGCAATAGTCTACTTTGAGGTGTAAATCAGCTCTTACACTGCAATCTACAAATGATTCTGCTGGATAAAAAGCACAAAAAATTAAGTACAAAGAGGTTCAATCACCTCAAATAACGATTAGCCATAAGTGGATACATTATACCACAGACATGCCTCTGCTCTGTTAAATATTAATTTAAATGGACACAGTTTAAAAGACATATAATAGGGATAAGCACTTTTTGTTAGGGCAGAGAAACTCCTGTTAGTGAGTAAGGAAGGAACAGCTCAGAGCAGAGCAGAATGAAGGATTTCAAGCAAGAACAGTCCAGGGATAAGAAAAATAAATGGTACAGTAACCTGATACAATTATGTGCATATACACATACGCATTCAGTGCAGCTTTTCTAAACTAATTCCTTAAAATCTTGAATTGCAAGCTAAATGAGATAACACATTGCTGATCTCCAGATCTGTGAGATCACTCAGCTTTGCAAGATGACTCCAGCATGGAGTAACACTGAGCTAAAACACACACGGAGCTGAAACCAGCCCAGCTTTGGCTGCAACTCGAGGCAGCGTCAGCGGCTGCCACTGCAAAATGTGCAGAGAGCTCTCTCCAAGCTTCACACACACCCCCTAAATAAATCCTGTGCCAAACACAGCAAACACTCTCTGTCAGAGACTGAGCTATAAAGCTGTTTGCCTTTTTTTTTATTTTTTTTGATTCCTTGAGTTCCAGCTCGAGGAGTGCTTGGGAATGCTGTGACACGGGAAGGGAAATATCAGCCTGAGCATGTGCCCACCTTGTTTCCTCCACTAGTGATATTGTTATATAGATATACACTATTATATTATTATATATATATATTGTAAATTATCTGGTAATAGTTTACTGAGAAATTTGGTACATTTACTAATGATCTGTCTACACAAAACCTTATTTCATTCTTAGTCATGGACCTGTAGAATCACAAAATTATAGAATCGGGGAATGGTTTGGATGGGAAGTGACATTAAAGATCCCCCAGTGTCACCCCCTGCCATGGGCAGGGACACCTTCCACTATCCCAGGCTGCTTCAAGCCCTGTCCAACCTGGCCTTGGACACTCCCAGGGGCAGCCACAGCTTCTCAAGAAGTTTTTGGCTTGGTAAAACGCTGCCTGAACTCCCCTCTGCTCCCAAAGCTCTTTTGGGGTGAATTACGGGATACCCAGGACTATCTGCAAGAGGAAACTCCATGGAAAAGGAAAGAGAAGCTTTGCAAAGCAGCAGGAGTTGTGTCTGAAGACAAGAACAGAAGAGTGACAGCACAAGAGAAGCTTTTCTTTGACTCATTACCAGTTTTCCAGAGCGCTGGTCTCCTCCAGCTCCTTCTATGATGGAATCGGGTGATGTCAAAATAACCCCAATTCTGCCTTAAGGCTTCGTTCTCTTTGGTTTAAGCTAAAAACAAAGACACACATGGGTGATTATGGAATGAAAAACACAAGAAAATGAAAATAATGCTTTTTTTGCAGGGTTCTGAATTGCCATGAAAACAAACAAATAAATATAAACAAACAACTAAATATAAACAAAGGACAAAAATGCTTTCTCTTAAACGATGGGTGTAATGTATATACATTAAAATATATATACATTGGAATAAAGGGATGAAGAGAACAGATGAGAAACCACGTTGCGTTTGCAAGAGGTGACAGAAATGAACAAAAATCTGCTTACAGGAACTAAAACCACGCTGCCACGGTGCATTCCTGACTTTTTTCACCACTTGCCCAGCTGCAATTACCATCACCTCAGCCACAAACTGCAGATCTGGGGAAGGAGGGAGGGAGGGGGATTTTTAGGGGCTCCTTTGTCATCCCGAATTACCTGCCCTGTGTGTGTGTGTGTACACAAGCAGGGGCTTAAGCATTCAAAGGAATCTGCCTCCAGGAAAAGTCATCTTTATTGTCATTGTCCCCAATTTCACGGCCAGAGCAGCGACACAGCCCGGCTGTGTGTCAGCACAGCCCCAAATTTGAGGAATCCACACTGACACGACAAGAACTAATCCTATTATTTCCTTAACGGCATCTGAATAGGCATTTTCCAAGTCCTGCTTCTTATTGTAAGTTTAACCCGTGTGTTAATTCTCTTACTGAGATCTCAAGCTGCTTTCTCTAGAATCGGGGATTTAAGGGGATCAAATCCCTTCTATTCAATTTGCTACTTAAGAGACAAACCTTTCAAAATTAAACTTGCAGGCTGTTTGCCTGAAAAACATCGCTTCTCTTCCCAAGGAACATCTCTCTAAAACCCATTTTAAGCACAGAGAGAGGTTGTTTTTAGCACATCTCAAGTTTAAACCTGACAGCAGCCGCCTTAAAGTAAAAACCAGGAGGGCAGAAATTAATCAGAGGAAATATTTTTGGTTTATTTTAATACCAATTTGATGAGTGAACAACCAAGCAGTGCTTTATTTGAGTAAATTATTTCCTATTATTGCGATTCACCTCCAGTAAACCACAATCACAGAATGGTTTGGGTTAGAAGGGACCTTAAAAGTCATTTTGTTCCAACGTCCTGCCATGTGCAGGGACACCTTCCACTATCCTAAGCTGTTCCAAACCCCATCCAACCTGTGCTTGAACAATCCCAGGGATGGGGCAGTCACAGCCTCTCTGGGCAATATTCAAAGGTGATCAAGTGTGGAAAGACTTGGGCAAAACCCAGCTCCTCACAGACACTTCCTGTGGCTGAAAAAAATTTTGAGCACATCATGCTCAAGGGAGTTTTCCTTTCTGTAATCAAATATTAAGACATGAAGCCCCATGAAAACAAACATCTCACTCTACACACACACAGAGACACTTTCTGTGCTTTCCAGCAAAGCCACAACAACAGATTTGCTGAGGGTCTGCAGGAACTTATAGGTAGTGTATTAAATATTGATTGAAAATAAATCCAAATAATTAGGCTTAAATTTTAATAGCCGTGTACGTTTCTCTATAATTCATCACGAACTGCGTTTTCTGAGGTTCCGCGAGAGGCTCTGGCTTTCATTTTAATTATGCATTTATTACATAATTCACCAAATTCAGT
Organism: Drymodes brunneopygia; assembly: GCA_013400955.1. Lineage (NCBI taxonomy): Eukaryota > Metazoa > Chordata > Aves > Passeriformes > Petroicidae > Drymodes > Drymodes brunneopygia. Next base: position 159,471 of record VZTZ01016010.1, read on the forward strand.
AATGTGCACTGAGTCTCCCAGCCATTGAAGTGAGTAACGAGATTTATCAGCCCAGTTTGTCACACAACAAACAGGATTCAGAGCCGTATAAAGGCGGGTGATGAAAGATACATGGAGGGAGGGAAGAACCAGCAGCAGCTTTATTGCCATGTAATAATGCTAATAATATGCAAATAATTCCCCATCTTAATGAATACTTCAGATGAATGCCACGTTCCAAGCGGGGATGGCACAGGGAGAGAGGGAACTCAGCTGCTGGGAGCGTTCAAAGCTCTTTGGAAGCCACGAAGTTACAGCTGTGGGTACCACTGAGCTCCCCTTCTCCCCCCAGAGGGTGTTTGGGCACTGGAACAGCTCCCCAGGGAATGGTGACATTCCCAAGGCTGCCAGAGCTCCAGGAGAGTTTGGACAATGCTCTCAGGGATGGACAGAGTGGGATTGTTGGGGTGTCTGTGCAGGGCCAGGGGTTGGATCAAGGATCCTGATGGATCCCTCTGAACTCAGGAGATTCTGTGGTTCCACGATCCTCACGCAGCAGAAGTGACACTGTCACACAGCAGAAAGCATTTAAGCTCCTCAGGCTCCTTACATCCTGTTTTTAGACAGTGACAGTCACATCAAAGACACCTCAAAAATGGGTATAATTTCCAAAACAGGCAGCCATGCACACACACCCCTGTAGGGATCTCCATCTGGAGTCTGTAGGGATCTCCATCCGGATCTCAGGAAGAATCATCCATTTGATATGCCCAAACTTCCAGGGTCTGGGACTTGCTCTCTTAAATACTTCTGGGGACTTTTCAAGGCTGCATTTGGAAGTTTCTCCTAAATCCCTGCAATTATTAAAAGGAGTCCTACTGTCCTTCAGCAAATATTTTAATGATTTTTTTTTACCATTCCCAAAACTTTTGCAGACTTCCCCCCTCTCAGGAAGAATCATCTCCCCTGGGACACTGGGCATGCCCTCAGAAGCCAGTGGCACCAGGTATTTGCCATGCTGTTCTTTCCCCCTTTATTATTTTATCCTCAAAAACATCTTCTGGGAACTCGAATATTTAAAACTTGCAACCTCCTCACCAAGCCAAGCCAGCATCCCTTCCCACGTTCTCACTTGAAACCCACTTCTTTCAGTCCTCCTCAGACATCCCTTTCATTCAGCTTCCCACATCCACACATCCTCTGGGATTTCCAGTCTATCTCCTCTCTCAACAGAGTTATGAGAAACAGGAACCTTTGGGGTGTCTCCTCTCTCTGCAAAAAGGTCCCCCCAAGTTTCCTTCTCTCCAGGTTGGGCCCTCTCTCAGCCCCTCAGCCATCACTCACAGGACTTAAATTTCTAGGCTCTGAATTCCCATTGAACAACATAGGCTTAAAATCCCCCCAAAAGTTCACCCTGATGCTGAATGAGGGTGCTGGATCCTCCTCTGAGCTCATCCCTGGGGATAGGACAGCGTGAATTTCTCCCTCCCCAGGCACCAAAGGATCTGCACAGAAGAGAGCCCTGAAAAAGGCACACAAACCTTCCCTCAATTCTCTGCAATTCCCCCTGGGTCCCAGAGCAGGAGCCTAAGAACACCAGGCTTTGTTAGGCCTGGCACTCACAGCCCTGCTCCTGGGATATCCCAGCTGGAGGACAACAAAACAGGTCCTCCCCAACCTCCCCCTCTGGAATCTGCAGCTCCAGTGCTATCACAGGACCTGACTGTGAAATCACAAGCCCGTGAAATATTTTGCTTATTCTGACCTCAGCCACAGAGGGGAATCTGCTGCTTTCACTGTCAGGTGGGAATAACAGAGAGAGGGTTTTTGCCATGTCTGATCCAGCACCAGCAGAGCTCGTTGCTCACCGAGTGCACAGAGACTCTCTGAACTGAAAAATAAACTCAATCCTCACCTCTGCTTAAGGGATGCCCTCAGACACCAGATAACAGCGGGCTGTGACCAGGTATTTACTGCAAAATATCAGAGCTGCTGCAGGAAACAGGAAACCCTGAGCCAGAAGAGACACAAGGACTGTGCTGCACCCACTGAAATGCTGCACTCCCAAAATAAAGATTTTCAGTTTGACACAGGAACACAGAATGGTTTGGGATGGAAGGAAACTTAGAGATCATCTCCAACCCCCTGCCAAGGGAAGGGACACTGCAGCTCCAAGCCCCATCCAGCCTGGCCTTGGACACTTCCAGGGATCCAGGGGCAGCCACAGCTTCTCTGGGCACCCTGTGCCAGGGCCTCCCCACCCTCATGGGGAACAATTCCTTCCCAATATCCCATCCATCCCTGCCCTCTGGCACTGGGAAGCCATTCCCTGTGTCCTGTCTCTCCATCCCTTGTCCCAAGTCCCTCTCCTGGAGCCCCTTTAGGCATTGGAAGGGACTCTAAAGTGTCCCCAGAGCCTTTTATTCTTCAGGCTGGACATTCCCAGCTCTCCCAGCCTGGCTCCAGAGCAGAGGTTGCTCAGGTAAGACACCATCTGAGACCAAAACTGGACAAATTACACCTCACTGTTCCTTTTCCAAGTATTTCATTGGCATCACAAGTGTGAAGAAGAGGAAATTCTCTTCCACCTCTGGAACATTCTGCTCTAATAACAACCACAGCACTGCCAAGTAGGGCACCACAAAATTATTCAGATCCAAGTAATATCACAAATTTCCAATAACCCACAAAGCACTTCATTCTTCCCCAAATCATTTCTGAGTAGATCCAAGCACACAACAGAAAACAAGCAGGGAAGGAACAAGAGAGTGACTTTTACATGGGCTGATAAATGATAGGACAGAGGGGGAGAAAGAGGAGAGATTCAGATGGGATTTTAGGAGGAAATTCTTCCCTGTGAGGGTGGGGAGGCCCTGGCACAGGGTGCCCAGAGAAGCTGTGGCTGCCTCTGGATCCCTGAAGTGTCCAAGGCCAGGCTGGATGGAGTTTGGAGCACCCTGGGATGGTGGAAGACGTCCCTACCCATGGCAGGGAGTGGAAGTCTTGCAGCAGAACTGTTTCAACTTGTTCATTGATCACAGAATCTAAATAAAATAAAGGAAGATGGACAAATAAGCAGCCAGAGCAGCACATCTGAGCTCCCAGGTGGGAAAACATCACTTAATAAGGGAATTTTGTGGGCAGCAGCACCAGAGCTGGTGGAAGGGAAACCTTTATTCCGGCCTCTACAATCAGCACTTGCAGCACTTTGTTGACACAACAGAACATGGCTCAATTTCAAGCACCGTTGAGGTTGAGTAATTTCAAACATCTTTTAATGTTTGTAGAGAGTCCAGAGGGAAGTTGGTCGAAAAGATCTCCAAGGCAGCCACGTGGAAATAAGATACAAACTCCTTCAAATCATTTCAGTGCCAGGCGGGAGGCAGGAACAGGAGACAGAGGAGGAGAAAGGGGAAAGGTGAGGGTCCACACTTCCAGTTAAACTGTTTAAAGCATTTATTTATGTCCAGTGGCTCCATTACAAGTTCACAGTGTGCCTTGGGGAGCAGTAACAGAGCAATTCCATAAACACAGATCGGTGCTTCACAAGGAAAATTTTAAGTGTAATCCGTACTCACATTTCTTCTCATGGCACAGACACTCCTTTTAGACGGAGGTCATCCTCCTGCTCTCCTCTAGGTACCAAAATTGTGCACGAGAAATCAGATAAGACATTAATACAGCTGGATTTAACTTGAGGATTATACACCAGGGCATTGGTGCTTTTAATGGAAATCTGGGGAAGACTGCAGATAAACTTGAGTTGGGAACTATGACAGGGAAAACAGGCAAACACTCAAATACAGAGCTTCCCCTAAACTCATGAGATCAAGGGAGAGCCCTTTGAAAGTCTAAATTAAATTTACAAAGGACAAAATCAGCTGCTCACTGTTGGTATTAAGAACATTTTTCAGAGTTGGATCCAGCAGCAGTATCCCAGCAAGGAATTTCAGGATAACAAACAGCAAACACAAACCAGCACTTAGGGTTTGTGTCATTTTTTGGTCACTCATATTATGAGGATTCAGAATAAGGAAACCTGTCCTGAGAATACTGAGGGAAACTCAGCTCTCCAGGATGCCCTGTTAGAACAGGAAGGCTTCACAAATGTGCCTGTCAATGCCACCAGCTCACCACTCCCACCCCAGTTTGTGTCCCTGAAATGATGCCAGGGAAAACAGGAACACATCTCCTGCAACAGGACAAGACCCTGAGGCTGGGGGCTAAAAACTGCTCCAGTCCTGCTGGCAGCTCTGGTTTCCTCCTGACCTCGTAACTTTGTGCTCAGCCTGGATTATCCACTGCTCCAGAGGCTGCAGAGTTTAAATCTGGCAGGAGGAGAAAACAACCAGGGCCAGAAATGGCCCAAAAACCCTGAGTCAAAGTGTGGAGATGATGGATGCAGAGTGCTCTGTGTTCCTCTGTCTGAGCACAAAGTTTTGCCTTCTGCTTCCTGAAGCTTTCTGGGAGTGCTCAGCAGGGACATCGCTCTTGGGAGTTAAAACAGATGTGAATATTAATGAGGTGGTGCCCACAGCACTCCTGTCACATCTGCAATCTCAGAATCACAGAATGGTTTGGGTTGGAAATGGCCTTGAAGTTGATCTCATTCCTACCACTGTCAAGGACCTTCCTTCCACTATCCCAGGCTGCTCCAAGCCCTGTCCAGCCTGGCCTTGGACACTTCCAGGGATCCAGGGGCAGCCACAGCTTCTCTGGGCACCCTGTGCCAGGGCCTCACCACCCTCACAGGGAACAATGCCTTCCCAAAATCCCATCCATCCCTGCCCTCTGGCACTGGGAAGCCATTCCCTGTGTCCTGTCCCTCCATGCCTTGTCCCAAGTCCCTCTCCAGCTCTCCTGGAGCCCCTTTAGGCTCTGGAAGAAGCTCTGAGATCTCCCTGGATCCTTCTCTCTCCAGGCTGAACACCCCCAGCTCTCCCAGCCTGGCTTCATGGGTTATTTTGTTTTTATGTTGGGAAAATAAAGAGCAGCAGGAGTGTCAGATCTGCTCTGGAGCCAGCGATGGGGATGACTGTGAGGCTTCACCCTGAGCCACTGGAGAGCTGCTGTGCAGCTCTGCCTGCTCCCAACAGATCCTGCTGCATCCACCACTTCTGAGCACCTCTGGCAGCACCACTTTTAGTGGAAAACCAAATTAAATCCTTCCTGTCCATTTGCTTTCTTCAGGACATGATTCAACCCCTTGCCCATATCCACACACCTGTTCCAGCATGGTTTAAATCCAGGAGTATTCCATAGGTGAAGAATGAAAGAAAAAACTCTTCTCCCACATCACCTTTAGAGAGGAGAGAAAGCCTCAGAGGCACCAGCAGCTGCTGAAATTGCTCCTTCCAAGCCTGTCCTGACACCTAAAAACCTGAAACCTTTTCCTGAAGAAAGGTTTTCCTCAGTGCAGCACAAGCTACTGCACCAAGCCCTGATGAATTTGCCATTTGCTCCGACCCAGCAGAGGCAGGGAGTAAATCAGCACCTCTGTGGCTCTGCCACAGATGCCACAGGACGTTCCAGACAGACAGACAGACAGACAGACTGTAAGTGCTGCCCTGCTGGGACACTGCACTCCATGCCACCAGCACAGTAAGATGATCACGATCCCAGCTGTGAGAACATTCCCAATAAACAGCTATTTTTCCAGCCTGATTTCTCCAGCTTCCATCACTTCACATTTTGATGCAGATTCTTCCCGTGAGCAGACTCATCACTGCCCAGGTCACTCTGCCCATCCGGCCCAGACACCACATTTGCTCACACAAGCCTGTGGCATATGGATTTTTCCTTCAAAAAATGAGGAGTGTCAGCATTTTCCTATCACTCTTCTGGAGCAAAAGTGATCTTAACTCCCCCCTCTTAGAAGCTGGAGCACGTTTCACTAGAATTCCACTTTGTCAGGCCATGGTGAGGTCACAGATCAGCCTGGCAGGTGGAAAAGGAGGTTTAAATGTGGTTTTAGGGTCGCCAGAGGAGGATACCTCAGCCATTTGGGTTTTTCAGCAGCTCTCTGCTGCCTGAATGCAAAGCAGTCTCAGCTGAATTTCACTAATTCCTTCAAAGGCTCTCTTACACTCATCTGCACAGATTATGCAGTAAATACGCTTTAAGAAAGCACTCTCTAACCCCAACAAGGCTATTCAAAAAATAAGGCTTAACCAACTGACCTCTGATTATCTTCAGCAGTTCACCCATCTGTCTCCAACACACAAATTCCAGCCTCAAAGCAACACTTCCTTTAGGACTCCGAACTGGATGTTAATAATTGCAATGCTCTTTAACGAAATGGTGACATGAAAGCATCCAAACTGTCCCAAAAAAAGGCTCAGAGGGGGCTGTGAACACTTAAACCCCTCCTGAAAGTCACCATGTCCCAGGCACAGGACATTGAAGCAGCATTTCTGCTCTCAAGTGACACATCAGCACCACCCCATGAGGATCTGACCCTGTCTCACACTTGAACAAGAGCAGCCCAAATGGGATGAACCCAAGTCCCCAAATGTTAATTAACTCCCACACAGTGACTTTGGGAAGAAACCTTTCCAGCAGCTCTGCCTTCTGTAGTGACAGTGTTTACAAAAATTGGGAGCTGTGAAGAAAACTGGGATTGCTCAATGGCAGCTTTCATGAAGTGCAGCAGCCTGCAAAATAAGTGCCATTTGAAGCTAAAAAATAGTGAATTATTTGCCTAGAGGCAGAGCAGCTCCAAGGTGCAGGCAACATGCTCCAACTCCTTTATGGCCTTCTTCTTCTTATTATTAACTATTCCATATGAGCTGCAGGAGACACAGAATCCATCAGGAAACTTAAGGGTTACCCCAAATCTCCTGGGGTAACACAAACTTGAATTTTTCCTTTCTGCCTCAGGTTATTTTGAAGTCTCAGCCACCTTTAATTGTAGCCAGGAGCTCACTCTGCCACCAATCATGGAACACAGAATGGTTTGGGTTGGAAGGGACCTTAAAAATCAACCAGTGCCACCTCTGCCATGGGCAGAGACACCTCCCACTATCCCAGGCAGCTCCAAACCTCATCCAGCCTGGCCTTGGACACTTCCAGGGATGCAGGAGCAGCCACAGCTTCTCTGGGCACCCTGTGCCAGGCTCTCCAGAGGTGCCACCCTCCTCATGGCTGTGGACAAAGAGCAATTTCAGCAGCTCCAGCCTCTTAAAGTGATGTTTGATCTTTTCCAGCCTGGAATCCGGTCTCTTTAACATCCAGTATAGACACCATAAGCAATTTTTGAATGTGAAGGGTTTCCACTGAGTGTATGTTACAAGTTAGGGCTCTTTAGGTCCAAATCTTTCTCACAGTGCATTTGAAAGCACCCCGAGAGATCCTGATCCTGGCAGGGCTTGGAGATTCTTTTGATTACAAAAGAGAAAAAAAAATGCACAAATACATCTTGAAGAAAGGGGAAGACGGAACAGGAGCTTTCAAATGGGTGCAGCTTTGCTAGAGACAGGAAAAAAATCACAGGAAGAGGAAACCAGGGAGGACCAGTGTGGGCCACTAAAGACCTGCAAGAAGCTGAGTATGGCCTTGATTAACAATCCCTGCTCAGGGCTGGGAAAACAGGAGCAGCAGTGGGCAAAGCCATCCCTGGGAAGAGGTGAAGGAAGGCAGGAGCTGCTTTCCAGGAGAGATCAGTTGCAGAGACTCTTCACATTCCTGTTATCCATGAGGGAAGAGCACAGAGCACTTCCCATGGAAATGAATCTTGGCTCAGGAGTGAGACTGAGCTGTGAGAGAGGAGGAAGCGCCCACACCCAATTCCCCTGCCTTGATGAGCCTCGGAATAGATGAATGTTTTACTGCCTTTCACCCTGAATATTTGGAGAGTTTTTCATTTCAGGAGAAAAGGAGGATGCAAACCCACAGTAATGCACAGTGGGGCACCCAGCTGGTTCAAAAAGAGATGCAGACCTGGTCTTGCACCTCCAAACCCCAATGGTGCAGCCAGACTGTAACAAAGCTCATGAGATGTCACCTGTCAGCCTGAGGCCACCAGAAGTGCAAGAGGGGCATTGGGTGCACTTGTAACCTGGGTTTATGCAACAAAATTCTCTGCTCATGCTCATCATGTGTCCTCCTGTAAAAAACACTGTGAAGAGTGTAGGTTTACATGGAATATTAGGAAAAAATTTTTCACTGTGAGGGTGCGGATACCCTGGCACAGGTTTTCCAGAGAAGCTGTGGCTGCCCCATCCCTGGAAGTGTCCAAGGCCAGGTTGGACAGGGCTTGGAGCAGCCTGATCTAGCAGAAAGTTTCCTGGCCATGGCAGGGGTTGGAATGAGATGAGCTTTAAGGCCCCTTCCAACCCAAACCATTCCGTGATTCTGTGATAAAACAGAGCAAATTCTCTCCCTTCATCTCGAATTAAATCCAAGCATGAAGCAAAAGCGGCTGCATTTGTGCAGCAATACATGAAAGTGTCTGCAAAGCATTTTAGGATCCTTCAGGAAAAATGCTAAATATCTGTTCTATAATTCAATGAATGTTAATATATTCATCACAGATTTTCGACTCTTCAATTGCACGGGGAGAAAAACAAGAAAATTGCTGCTTGTTGCAACGTTACGATGCCAAGGGATGGAAGCGGTCCAGGGTCTCGGAATATTCAAGTTTTGTGTGGGATGCGGGGAAATTCCCCATCAGAACAGAAGCAGAGCCTGTGTGCTGCAGGATGAGTGTTGCACTGTTGGACACGAAAGAAATATGCAGATTTTTCAGTAGTAGGTTAGGGACTACCAGGCAGGGCCAGTAAAAGGGGGCCTACCTTTATTTTCTTATATTTATATCTTTTTTTAGATTGTGGATTGGTTAATGAGGTTACTACCTCTACAATTTTATAGGATAATGACACAGTTAATCATCTTTCTCTGCCTAGGAGAAAGGAATGAAAAACAATCTAGAAGTTCAAAACCATTTAGGCCGGTTACAAAAACAAGGACTTTTCTATGTTTATAGAAAACGCATGAGAACTTCTACTACAGAAATAAAAACATAGAACACTGCAAAAATCAGGGTGACAGATGAGAGATGAGGAGGGAGGTCACACTCACGTACCACAAACTCGATGTTGTTTTACCTTTCTGTGGCTGCCAAAATCAACCCCAAACCTGCCTCTGTCCGCACACAGCTCCTGCGTGCCAGGCAGAGTGGGTGAATCATTCTCCCCGCTCATTTTTCACTTGGTGCCCTTCTAAAAAGCTGCACCCGAGGTGCCTCCGTGCACCAGCAGCTCTTGCCTGACACGACCTGACCTGGTGAGGACAGGGCTCCAGCCCACAAAGGCAGAGCAGTGCCCTCCTTTTGCCAGGCACGCCATTCACTGCTACTCCAAGGTATTTTTGTTCGCTGCTTGGAGCGACTCTGAGCACAAAACTGCCCTCCTTTGTTCAGGCTCTCCAACAAGAGAACCCACTGCTTTTGCACTGTGCTCAAACATAAAGGCTCTCAGCAATACCGTGCATTTAAGGGGCTCGGGCTATTTTAGCATGTGCTAAATTAGGGGAGTGTTTGTAATGTGCTCACCTAAATGATTGGTGCTCACACACCTCCTGCTTTTATACCTAGGTGGAAAAATAGAAATCCCTGCTTCGATGTGTCCACATGGGAATAAGCTCCTCTGTGGTCCCCCTGCAATTTTATTAAAGTACCTGAGGAAAGTTCTGCCATTCATTTTCTCCCCCAGCATCCTGGGTGTTTCAGTGACCATTTAAAAAAGTCACTTCAGAGGGCTGGAGCTCCTCTGTGCCAGGCTGGGAGAGCCGGGAGCGCTCACCTGGAGAGGAGAAGGCTCCAGGGAAAACTTAGAGCCCCTTCCAGTGCCTGAAGGGGCTCCAGGAGAGCTGGAGAGGCACTTGGGACAAAGGCCTGGAGGGACAGGAAAAGGAGGAATGGTTTTAAGCTGAAAGAGAGCAGGGTTGGATGGGATATTGGGAAGGAATTGTTGGCTGTGAGGGTGGGGAGGCCCTGGCACAGGGTGCCCAGAGAAGCTGTGGCTGCCCCTGGATTTCTGGAAATGCCCAAGGCCTGGCTGGATGGGGCTTGGAGCAGCCTGGGATAGTGGGAGGTGTCCCTGACCCATTACAGGGGGCTGGAATGAGATGATCCCTAAGGTCCCTTCCAACCCAACCCATTCTCTGATTCTACAACTTTTGGCCCCAACCCTGTTACGAAGTTCCTCCCAGTTTTCTACCAGTAACACCCCTCACCCTGATGGCTGGAGTGTCTTTGTAGGAGGGGCAGGAGAGGCACCTCAAAGTGAGAGCATTATTCTCCAGCAGGAGAGCACCCTTTCCTCCAGCCTGGAGCCACAGCAACCCTTCTGTTCCCCCGGTTTCCAACAACATCCTCCCCCTGCTGCTCTTACAAAAGGCCCGACCCCAAAATCAGCCCTTAAAACAACTGTCAGCAGATTTTAGAGCCCACTAAGCTGTGCACTGGAAGGAGGAGGGGAACCAGCTGGCCTCGAGGCAAACTCCAGTTCAGCTCCATTCAGCCACAGAAACTGAAACCTTAAAATAAAATGCAGGTGCACAGTGGTGAACCCCAGAGCTGGCAGCTCACAGGGTGGGCAGAGCACAGGGTGTGCTGGCAGGGGCTTGGAACAACCTGGGATAGTGGAAGGTGTCCCTGCCCATAGCAGGGGATTGGAACAAAATGAACTTTAAGGTCCCCTCCAACCCAAACCATTCTGTGATTCCAAGAAATACAGCAGGGTTACAGCACTTTTAACATCTGGTTACTTTTTGATGTTATTCTCAGAAAATGTTTGCAAAATGGCCATTCAGCATCTCATCTTGATTATCTCAATGCCATCAAATCCACACAGATTTTGCCTCGTAGTAAATGCAGAGTATAATATTTAGGCATTTTAGAGTTTCAAGGCTGGAAAAACCATTTCAATCTTAAGAGCCTCAAGAAGCAATAAATCATAACAGCTCAGACAGGAGTTGTTTTTGACTCAGTATTACCGAGGTAAATTACTTGTAGCATTACAGAAGAGTAATTCTGTGTGTGAGAAGTGAGCAGCAGCACTTTGGTGATAAGGTTAGAGAGATATTTGTGCTAACGAGGAAATTTAAGCTCCATTTCAATGCAGACTCTCTGCAGCCGTAACTCCAGAGCCGTCAGCGGTGTCTCCTGCCTTTCTCCAGGGATCAACTCAGTATCACTCTCACATCCTTCTCTGGAGTGATGAAAGCACATTATAGGCTGATAAAAGGCAATCTGTGGTATTTCTTACAGGTCTCCAAAGATCAGCAATTTATTAAAAAGCGCTTTTCAGGAACCGGGCACAAAACAAAATGTTCTTCATCAACACCTCACACCGAATCCATCTTCCCTTAAATAAATTCCTAGCTCTGGCAGTACAAACTTACTCTCCCCTAATTGCTGCTGTTCCACATTTGCAAATTCCAAGTGGTGATGCCTCTCTGCTTGTCAGCAGAGATTTATCAGCCCTGCTCCGTGTCCAAAGGTCACACGAGTAAATCTGAATGTGCTCTGAGCAGAAATCCCTCCCTCTGTTCCTGAGCTGTCCCATCCACAGCACTGCACAAACCCAGGGTGACACAACGCAGAACACAACGGCTTAAATAATTAAAACCAAAACTATAATTATCAAATGAAAGAACAAAGCAGCTCTGAGACACAAAGAGCTTTGCTTTGCTTTATCCTCCCGTGACTTATCCGCAACAGGTCCCGCAGGCTCTACTGTGAATTAACGGCAATGAAGGGATGCTCCAGGGCTCAGTTAAAGGCTACTGCATCCAGCTGTTCATCTGCCATCAAAACACAAAGAAATCCCCAGAAAATTGAAGGTCTGATTCTCACTTCCCACTTAAAACCACCCTGGCAGTGCAAAGATGAGAATAAATTATACTCCTCCGGCAGCAGCGTAAATGAGCTGTAGTGGGAAGGCCGATCCAGCTGAAGATTTCAAGTTAAAAACTGAAGCAAACACAAGTACAGATGTTTTGCAGCCTCGTGCCTTCTGCAAATGCTGCTTTCAGTGTGTGCTGGAGCTGCTCAGCTCTCCTCTGAACAGCACCTGGGAACTGCAGCGTCATGTCAGACACTAAAACCAGGCACGGAAATGTCCAATAAATGAACCATCCAAAAATTTCATCCACTGTGTCTGCACCTTCGCTGGCATCAAAATCCCTCTCCAGCCCACCTGCTGCCATGGAGCTCTTTGATTCATCCCCACAGCTGAGAAAAGCTTAAGCCAAGCCCCTGTGTGTGAAATCAGGGGAAATCAGTTAAATCAGCCAAGTCAAGTGGAATAACCAGGCAAGGAACTGCTCCTCACAGGAGTATCCATTGTGCTGGAATTCAAGCCTGTTTTTCCCTTGGCTTCCCAAAGCACTCTGCAGTGAGTGACACCTTCAGTTGTCTGCATTGATGGGAGGGTCACTACCCAAAAATTCACCCCTGGTAGCTCAGTGTCACCACCAGAAGGCCAACAATGAGAGGCTGCCAGGGATGCAGGAGAAACCTGGCACCAGCCCTGGTGTGTTCCCAAAGGTGTTTGCTCCAGGACCTGGCCGACCCTGACTTCAGTGTTTATATCGTTTTTCCATGTTGTCACTTTTTTAAACAAATACGACTAAAATTGTTAGATGCACCTGTGTGGCTGAAACACAACCTGCCCTGACAGGGGGGCAAGGTCAAGTAACCCTGTGATTTATTGACTCTGGGATGTCTGAGACACAGAATCATAAAATCATGGAATCACAGAGCCTGGCTGGAAAAGATCTCTGAGATCACCGTGCCCAACCACCACCATGCTCACCACTAAACCATGGCCTCAAATGCCACATCCGCACATTTTTTGAACACTTCCAGGGATGATGACATGGACATCCTGCTCTGAAAATCACAGTTTTCCAACCTTACAGTCCTTAAATCTTTATTCTCCTTTTTCCCACAAAATTCGGAGCTGTTCTGCTTCACTGAGGCTCCAGAATGTATCACCTGAACTTGTTATACTGCACTGAACGCAGAGAAAATGTCAAAATACACATCCCAGGCTGATACCACCAAACTGCATTAGGTGAGGTCAGAATATTTTGGTAGAGAATGATTTGAGCAGCTCATTTTTCTAAATTACACTGCGGTGCTGAAAGCGAGCAGCGCTCAAGGTTTCGCTCAGAGCCTAATTCAATTTTACTCTGTCTCAGAAAAAGAAAACAGCACATTAATCCCAAATCCCGTAAACACAGAGTTGTAAACACTCCCCAGCACCCTCCCCACCCATGCTGAGGAGGGCTGGCCTGTTTTCCAAGCCTGTGTGAAAGCAGATGGCAGCCAACTAATTCGGATTCGATGCAATCTGTTGCTGGTGGGGAAGAAAAAAAAAAATACTTAACTGCCTTTCCTTACAAATGTAAAACCTGGGAAGTTCAACCCACTCCGTAGTTTTGTGAGATGTTTGGTAACAGTTTTGCCAACAGAGCCAGCTCTGCTCAGGGAGAACACATGCTTCTTGTTCTCAGCCTGAACTCCACAGTGAAAAATCCCCTCGGATCATTTTGGGAAGGGGGAGCTGTCTGTGGGCTCAGTTCTTACTCTGGCTTTGCACCCTGCACGTGTATTGCTCATGACAACATCGTAATACACTGAGAGACCTTATCTGCCTTGTTTTTTATCACAGCAATAAAATACATTTATTGAAAATATAAATATATTACAGCATATATAAATGCTTTTTGTCTCCAAACACCCCTTGCTGACAGGAATCTTCTCTGGTTCAGAGGAGCTCTTCTTGTGAGGCACAAAACTGGATGTGGGATTTTGTGTATGACCAGCAAAGGGGATCAGGTCACTTCCCTCTTGTGGTTGGGCTCCTGTTTAAAGAGCCTGAGATGCTGGTGGCTTCCCTTGTCCTGGGAAGGCAATGGAGCTGGGGAAGGGGCTGGAGCACCAGGAGAGGCTGAGGGAGCTGGGAAAGGGGCTCAGCCTGGAGAAAAGGAGGCTCAGGGGGGACCTTGTGGCTCTGCACAACTCCCTGACAGGAGCAGGCAGCCAGGGGCTGTCGAGCTCTGCTCCTGGGGAACTCTTTCTTTCCCTGCACGTGCCTAGAAATGTGCTCAAGAGGACTCAACCCCATGAATCCTTCAGGGGTCAAAATGGAGCTGACTGCTCTGTAGTTCCTTGGATTGTCCTTGTATAGCCTTAAGAAGATGGGGGCAATATTTACCATTCTCCTATCATCTCCATGAATTTTCAGAGTGGCCTGGCTTTGACACCAGCCACCTCTCAGACCCAGGTCTCACAGATTTGCAGGTAATCCCTGACCCCATCCTTATCTCCTGCTGATGTTCCTCTGTGTCTCATGGCCCTTTGCTCACGGCAGAGGCCAAAGCACACAAGTAGAGGATCATGGAATCATTTAGGCTGGAAAAGCCCTCCAAGATTATCAAATCCAACTATTGGGCACTGCCAAGCCCACCACTAACCCGTGTTCCCAAGTGCCACATCCACACAACCTTTAAAAACATCTTGCTGTTCCTGACATCCCCTTGCAAGCACCAACAGTTGCTGAGCTCTGGCTTTCCTAACACAAACCAAACACGCCTGGATGATGTTTTAACGTTCACTCTTGTAGCCAGACTCTGCTTCTACCTCCTGAATATTGCTTTTTTTGCATATTGAATGCCAAATGAACCCACTGCCTCGTTCTGCCTCTAGCAGAGGTCACAGCACGATGCTTCAAAGTGAAAAATCTCTTCGACCCCGCTCAAAACTCAGGGCTTTGATAGTTCTTCTCTCCAAGCATGAAAAACTGGATAATGCTGGCTGTGATTAGTTAAACCCCTTCACAGCAGCCTGTAAATAACCCTGGCTTGACACAAATGCCAGTGGTCACAAAGCTTCAAAGTCCTTCTTTAAAACCGGCCGATTTTATGTGACTGGGTTTCTCCGCGCAGGAATGAATTTGAGAGGTTGATTCTATGTGATACAATCAGGATGTTTTAGTTCCTGGAGATAAGCTGACACTTCTCCTCCTACCCACAGCTATAGACTTGAGAAGCGTGACACAGATTTCCTACAAACTTACAAATGTTTGCTTCGCTGTTTCAGCAGCCTCAAAGTGCCTTAACTGCATTTTTTTTTAACAACAACAAAAAAATAATCACTAAATGCTGATGTTACAACATTTCTGTCATCCCTGATGTTTATAAACATTAAATGAAGCTTTCAATGAGCACGTTCATGCTGTCACCAGCACAGAGCTGCCTTGGTTTGGTTTTTGTCACCTGAGGAGAAATGTAGCTGTGAATGCCCCTATCCTGGACTAAGAGCAGAGCCTGGACATCAGCTGGTGAGTCGGGCTGAGCTGGGAACTTTACTGGAATAATTGAAAATGTACCAACACACAAGATGAGAAAACTCTCCTGGTTGTTCTTTCTCTTCATAGAACTATTTACTGAAATTCCTGCCATTTTTTTTTCCTGATCTCAGTCCAAATGATGCTTTTCAACATTTTGGCCTAAAAACTTCTATTGCTACCATCAACTCTTCACCTAAATGACACTGGGGAAAAGGTGATATTGAAACATTCATCCACCTACTTGATGCATTTCCTTGGGGTTTTAATCCCTCAGATAAACAAACGGAAAGAGGGGAAGTTTAGATTAGATATTTTAGGAAAAAATTCCTCCCTGTGAGGGTGGTGAAACCCTGGCACAGGGTGCCCAGAGAAGCTGTGGCTGCCCCTGGATCCCTGGAAGTGTCCAAGGCCAGGTTGGACAGGGCTTGGAGCAACCTGGGATGGTGGAAAGTGTCCCTGCCTGTGATCCTACAATATTAGACCAGTCACCCACCTTGGAACACATGCTGCCTTTGTAAGGGACAAAAACTCTTCAGGAGATGGCAAAGGGACCAGTCCACTCCTTCCACTTCTCTCTGAGAAAGACAATTGCCAGAAACTGCCCTGCAGCCTGGAAGAGGAGCTGGAGGAATTTGATCCTGATTTGCTCCAGTGCTAAGGCACAAAGCCTTTTTAACTCATTTGGAATCATCAAATCACATCAAGACTTTTCCTCTGCAACTTCAAAAAGCCCCAAGGCTGCCAGAGCTCAAGGAATGTTTGGACAATGCTCTCAGGCACAGGGTGGGACTATTAAGATGTCTGTGCAGGGCCAGGAGTTGGACTCCTGGTGGGTCCCTTGCAGCTCAGGACAATCTGTGATTCCTCTGGACGAACTCCTGGCTGAGCAGAGTGAGGACATCTCTCCTCGAGCGATGCAAGGTTTGGTATTTCCCACCTGCTCTGCCTTGGAACAGCTGCTGTGGCTGAACCTCACCCAAATCTGCTCTGCTGACAAAGCAGCACCGTTGGAGCCCGGCCTCGCTCACTGCTGCTTGCCCCAGATTGGGAACTTTGGGGGCAGGACCCGAGGCAGTAGCTGGCACAGATGGGACACGACAGCACTGAAGAAAGGAAGGCTGCTCCCAGGTGATGCTGCTCCCATGACAAACCTTGCCCTGCCAAAACCACTCTGGAGACTCTGGAGCTGAACCAGGCTGTGCCTTCTCCACTGGGAATGGTCTGGCTGCTTCCCTTGGGCTCTCAGTCACCACTTCAGGGCTGTCACGAGATGCTGGACCAACGTCCACCCTCAGGGTCCATCTGAGTGCCTCAGTTCAGTCCCTGGCAAAATAATCCTGTTCTAAACCCAGCTCAACTCTGTCACACCATGAGCTTGGAGTTATGTGTCTGCTCTTGACCCATCAGGTTCTCTCTTAGATGATGGCAAGACCAGGGGCTGAGTTTTAGTGCCCTGGAGCCAAGAGACAGACTCCCCTCTCTCTCTCTTAACAGTGCAATTTCACAGAATCCATCTCTCCAGAAGTACTGCTGCTCACTTTAAAGGTTACAGACGTGGTTTCACAAGATTTATTTTCATGAAATGAGACTTTCTTCCTCCTTTTTATAAATCATCTGATCTCCCAGTATACTTCAGCTGTGATATTAATTGTAAAACCCACACGTACCCAGGCAGAAATGTTAAACAGGGAATGCTCAAGAACTGGAGAATTATATGAGGGGTACAGAAGGATGCTCAGTGCAAGGGCAATGCAGCATCCTGCTGAGAACAGAAGATAGGCACATGCAACCACCTTTCACTAATCATGTGAAAAAACTTTGGGGAAGATGAATAAATCCAAGGGATAATTAAGAAGGGACCGTTTTTGAGAAGTGAACTGCATGAAATGTGGAGAAAGATGTCAACACTTCGTTTTAACACCTCCTCCAACAAAGCCTTCCACTTTCAGCCTCTGCCACGTTGTGCAGATCAGCTCCCAAATCTTCTAAAGCAAAGTGGAGCTCTCTAGTCTTACACTACTTCCAGTATATTGATCCCAAACATGCAAAAATCAGCAGCCATAATTATGGGTTTTGGAAGCAGCTGCTTTATTGTAACTTGGACAGAAATTACACATCAGTGAGAAGTAGGTGAGATATTATTGCACCTACTTGGCCTAAATAGTAACAAGTCTGTGTGTCTATGGCAAAGTAGGGAAGACCACAGTTGTCTAATAAGAATGCAATTCACTGCCTCAGAATAGAAGTTTTGGCCAGATCTTAACGCTGTGAAAATTACATTTGTTTCAGCAATCAAATCTCCCTCTCATTACTTCACTGCTATCAGGCTTCCGATATAATTGACCTGATCACTTTCAACAGGAAAGTCTGGATTTCAGAACAGCCAATCTTGTCCTCTTTTCCTGTAGTACTTTAGTCTCATCCATTGATACAATCAGATTTTTTCCACATAAATACTCCTTTCTTGAAAAATACATTCAAAATACTTCCAGCATCCAGGTAATTAAGAATGCAAGCAGAATGAAAGACACAAAAAGTTTCTGTAGGGACAACACCTCTTCCTTTTTCCCTTAAGATGACCAGGCTTCCTAATTATTTCTGTCTGTGTAAGAGCTTGTCCCCAACAAGGTGACACAGAGCATTATGTGCCCTCTGAACACTCTCATTCACACCTGGCTGTCCCCACCTGCCCTCAGCTCTCCCCTCTCCAGCACAGGTCAGGGATGTGACAGCCCAGGCTGTGATCTGCCCTGCTGAATTCTGCCCTCCAGAAACCCTTCTTGGCGATAAAACTTATTTATAGAACATCTTCTCCCAGTGCTGAGAACAACCTGCCTGTTGTAAAGTCCTGCCCTGCTACCAAACAGTTCTGACACGAATCATCCTCTGCAGCAACCGAGGCAGGTAAAACTCTCCACAGAACCTGGGAATGGGTTGGGTTGGAAGGGAACTTAAAAGATCTCTGTGTCAAAGCCCCCCAGCCATGGGCAGGTGTCACCCTGGTTTTTGCAGTGTTCTATGTTTTTACTTCTGTAGTAGAATTTCTCATACATTTTCTATAGACATAGTCCTTGTTTTTGTAACCGGCCTAGATTGTTTTGAACTTCTGGATTGTTTTCATTCCTTTCTCCTAAAGCGGAAAAAGATGATAAACTATGTCGTTATCCTATAAAATTGTAGAGGTAGTAACCTCATTGACCAATCCACGATTGTCTTAAAAAAAATATAAAAATGAGAAAACAAAAAAAGGCTGGACCCCTCTTCTGGTCCTGCCTAGTTAGTCCTAACCTACTGCTCAGAAATCTACGTGTTTCTTTCGTGTCCAACAGTGCGACAGGCAGGGGTATAAACTTGCTCAGGGCTCCATCCAATCTGAGCCTGAATTTTTGCAAGGATAGAGCACCCATGGTTCACCACCCTTATAAAAAATGTCTCCTAGATCTACTCTCTGTCTATCCATGACTGTTGTGACTCCCAGATCCTCTCGGCACAAACTCCTCTTCCCTGGGATTCTCTCACTCCTGCAGGAGTTATCCCTTCCCTCTGTGCTTGCAGACTTACACTGCTCAAAACCCCGCTGGGCTGAAAAGACAGCCAAAAAAAAAAAAAACCCACCTAAAACAAAAGAACCTAAAGCTTAGATGCCTGGAATTTCCTCTTAACACCTCTTCAAGCATTCAGTGTTCATTGAGCCTTTCATTTCCTTCTCAAATAACCTCCCACTGAGTTAAACCAACACAATCGAACAAAATCTCCGTAACCAGGCCAACACACGGAGCTCCCAGAGATGCAGGGAACACGTGGAGATCTGTCACACCCCCTTCTCTGAGCTGGGATCGGCAGCTGCAGGAGGAAAAACACAGCCCTGGCATCAGATTATGGCATCACAGCCCCCAAAGATTTCCTTGCAAAAGAAGGATGACCTTGGGGATGGACAGAGGAGCAGAGGGGTGATGAACGCGGTGAAAAAATAATCATTTAGGTTGGAAAAGAACTCTGAGATCACTGAGTTCAAGCTGTGACTGATCCCCACCTTGTTAACTGGAGTAACTGGTGTGTCCTGGACAACTCACTGGTGGACTCTCATAAACCTAGCAGTTTTTACTCCATGGGACCTGTAATAGGTTTTTTCCTCCCCTCTGTTTTCAGGGAGCCAGCAACCATTTATGATCTGAAAAATTTGCACTGAAAACTCTGGGTGAAATGGGTCAAATTCAGAAATTATCATCTCCTGCACACGTGGAGGATCCACAGTAAGGATCAAATAATTTCACAGAATCCCAGAATGGTTTGGATAGGAAGGGACTTTAAAGCCCATTCCATTCCAACCCCTGCCATGGCTTCCACTATCCCAGGTTGCTCCAAGCCCTGTCCAACCTGGCCTTGGACACTTCCAGGGATCCAGGGGCAGCCACAGCTTCTCTGGGCAACCTGTGCCAGTGTTTCCCCACCTCCAAAGAGAAGAATTCCTTCCTAATATTCAATCTAAATCTAAAATTCAAAAGAGCCTAATTATCCAGTGCTTTATGCTATGCCTTTTCACAACTTGGATGTTCTGATTTCGTAATTCAGGACACCAAGAAAAGAAGCCAAAGATCACTATGGAAAACACTAATCATGTTTTTCTCCCAGGTTTTTTATAAAGTTGCATAAATGAAGCCACTATTTCTTCTTAGCCACCTCGCTGTGCAGAATTTGAGGAAAACTCAATAAAACTGGCACACTTTAGACATCTTTTTATTTCACTTGACCACAACACCCTCTTTTTCTGGCTTCTCTGCCACAGTACAGACACTTTCAGGACTTTCCCATTCCAGTTCCTTCTCTGCCCCAAATCCTGGGCTCAGCTCTGTCACATATCCTTCCCCACGCTCCAACTTGTGACTCCTTCACCGTTTACCTCCTCAGGAACATGATACCTTCCAAGTGCTTATTTTAAGCAACTCAGAAGCTGTTCAGATTCATGGAGAACAGCAAATCAACTCTCTGCCACCCCCTGCTTCAGCTTCTCCACCAAACTGGGGCATCCTTGGGACCTGTGAAGGGAGCACTGAGGATCCCACCTCCTCCTCTTGGCCTCCATCCACCTCCTGTACTTATGGTTTTCTTTAAAGCCAAAAAGAACACCTCTATCATGAGAGAAGAGTCTTCTTTCCTCTCCTGCAGTCTTCAGGGTGGCAAAAGCTAAACACGAACATTTCTGTTTCCTTCTAGTGAGAATTCCCCGACTTTACACACAGCAGAAAAACACAAAAGTTGGAAAAAACTGGTTGTGCCTGAGGAACAGATACTCCTTCTGTGGGAAGGGATGAGCTGTGAGCCTGTTCCCTTCCCACAGGGATGTTCAGCACTTTCCTAAGTGATCAGAGACATCCTGAGTCACCCGGTGTCAATCAACACCATCCCTTAAAATACAACCACCAGACTGCTTTCTGCCAGCACATGAAAACCACATGGAAAATCAGGTACCATGGAATTAAACATGGAATTATAGAATGGTTTGGATTGGAAAGAACCTTTACAGATCATCCCATTCCAGCCCCTGCCATGGGCAGGGACACCTCCCACTATCCCAGGTTGCTCCAAGCCCTGTCCAACCTGGCCTTGGACACTTCCAGGGATCCAGGGGCAGCCACAGCTTCTCTGGGCACCCTGTGCCAGGGCCTCCTCACCCTCAAAGGGAGATTTGTTTTCCAATATCCAATCTAAACCTGCTCTCTTTCATTTTGAAGCCATTCCCCCTTGTCCTGTCCCTCCAGGCCCTTGTAAATTGTCTCTCTCCATCTTTCTCACGCGGTTCCCTCAGGTACTGAGGGGTCAATAAGGTCACCCCAGAGCCTTCCCTTCCCCAGGATGAACAATCCCAATCCTTTCAGCCTTTTTTCATGAGAGAGGTGCTCTGTCCCTCCAGCATTTACCCCTAGGCACAACTCCTCTGCAGGCTTCCTGCTTTCCTCCCACCCCACAGATCCACTGTGGATTATAAGTGAAAAAATACTAAATCCAAGATAAAACACTGATGACAAGGCCCATCTTTACTGGAATAACAAATTCCTGTCCTGGCTGCAAGGTCAGCACATCTCCAGGCTCTGGACTCTGCCAAGACAACACATGGATATCACAGGGACCCTGACACAGGCTGACAGAGACGTTTTCCTGGGATCCTCTGCCAGGTCTCCTGTGTGCCAAAACATTCAGCCACCTCCATCCCCATCCCTGAGAAAACACCTCCAGCTCTGCCTTACCCTAATCCATGGATGAGGTCAACCTGCAGCACAGAAAGGAGCAGTTCAGGCGATGCCAACCAGACAAGGTGCTTTTTATTTCGATTTTCCCGTGCTCTGGAGTGGTACCTGATGGCTGCTGAGCCAAACCTGCCGAGCCTGGCATTAGGAGCTGCATTTGTGCTTCCTCAGAAAGCCAGCAGTTAATGGCATTCAGGCAGCCTCCAGAATCATGAAAATATCTTTATTAAGCATGTCAGGAAATGCAGCAAAATGCTGTGTCGAACAATTGGCCGTAGCAATGCTACTCAGCTCTGCAAAGCGAGTCTGGATCACATCTGATGTGCTACATAAAATATATGTCAGCATTTTCCTGGCAATAACAATAGAGCACTTGCTGAAAAAAGACCTTAACACGCTGCAAATAAAATATTTGGGATTGTGGTCACTGCAGAGCTTAACACACTCAGCTGGAGACTCACATGTCTCAATCGCCTTAGAGGAGAGCTGAATAAGCCCAACTTTTTCAGGTATATTTAGACACAGTGTTGAGTCTAAGGGCTTCTTATATATTTCAGGTATAAAAGACATTTTTATTTAGCCCTATCTGTGCTTTCCTGCATATAGGCATATGACCCAAGGGGGAAAAAAAAAAGGAGATGAAAGCAAGAAAGTAAGGCCAGTGTAGGGAAGGAGGCACAGGCAGCGAAGTTTTTTATGAGGCTTGAAAACTGTTGTAATTTGTCATGAAGGAAATCAGAAATATTAAGTAAGAGGTAGAATAATAAAATATGCTGAGTTGGAAGGGACCCATTAGGATCACAGAGTCCAACTCCTGGCCCTGCAGAGACACTGCAGCAATCCCACCCAATTGTCCAAACACTTCTTGAGCCGTGACCATTCCCTGTTCAGTGCCTGACCACCCTTTGGGGGAAGAATCTTTTCCTAACACCCAACCTAAACCTCCCCTGGATGATCTTATAAGGACAGCAGGGAAAGCACTAAATCGAAGGGTTGGGAATTTAAAAAAAAAAAAAGCAGAAACAAGCAAAAAATCCAAACAAACAAACAAAATCAAACAAACAGAGAACTGACTTTTAAAGGAGTTTTAGTATTGCCCAGGGGTCTTAAAAGAGTACCAGGAGCCAAGAATGGATCCTCAGAGATTATTAAATGTGATTTCTGCCAGGGACACTGTCCATTTTGAGATTTTGTGATTATGAGTAAAAATCCATCTGGCACAACAACAACTGTTGCATTGTTGGACCCAAAAGAAACACGCAGATTTTTCAGCAGCAGGTCAGGGACCATCAGGTAGGACTAGAAAAGAGCCTGCCTTTTTAAATTTTTTTATATTTATTTTTTTTTAAGACAATCATGGATTGGTCAATGAGGTTACCACCTCTATAATTTCACAGGATAAAGACATAGTCTATCATCTTTCTCTGCCTTAGGGGAAAGGAACGAAAAATAATCTAGAAGTTCAAAACAATCTTGGCCAGTTATAAAAACAAGGACTATGTTTATAGAAAATGCATGAGAACTTCTACTACAGAAGTAAAAACATAGAACACTGCAAAAATCAGGGCGACAAACAAGAACAACAACAAAAACCCCCAAAAAACCCCAAAAAACCCAGGACAAAATTCAACTTAACCTGAGAAGTCCCACACAGGCACTGATTGAACACTGGTTCATATTAAATCCAGCATTTCCTGTAAGTGACTCTAGACTTCCTAACTTTTCACACTGTAATATCCCAGGATCATCACACACACTCAGGGCTGGGTTGGAGGATGTGGAAAAGGAAGAGCTGTGCCCTGGATGTCCCCAGCCCTGTGATGCTCTGAGAGGAGCAGGGCTGGGCTGGTGGCTGTGCTGTGTTCTGGGTACCTTTGAAGAGACTGACACCAGCAGAAACAAAGCACTCGCCTTTCTGTGAGTGCAGTCATCCCAGGAGAGCACTTCTGAAAGGTTTAGGAAGCCTTTTGATTAGAGGGGAAATTGGAAACCCCAGCTACAGATCCTAGCACATAACAGGCAAAACCTGCTGTCACCAGAACTACCCATTTAGTTTTTTTTCCCCCAGCTCTACCAGAAAATGAGTTACACAGAAAACAAGATTAAGGGGAGGGATGAACAGAGAGGGCTGTGAGTGTGGCCTTCCCATCACCTCCATGGATGATCCCTGCTTCAGGTAATTCCAGCTTTGTCCAAACCTAGCACAGAGAAACCCCTGTGCTCACCTGTTTTATCTGTGATTTCTCTTTAGAGGTGACATGGCTGGCTGCTGATTTTGATGCATCTTGACACCTAACAAGGTTCCTGATCTTATGAGCAGTGCAAGGTGCCTTTCCCACCCTTTCCAGCCCTCATTCTTCCTTGAAAATCTGCAGCAGACAAAGATTTAACTCTAATCCCAGCAGTTTAAATTAGCCCACCGAAGGATGGTGGATGGGTTAAACATCACCAACATTCCTTTGCTATTGCTATAGAAAAAAGAGGAAAAAAAACCCAAATAAAGAGAAAGTGGGCTGTTCTTGAGCCAGAACTGAGTGGCTGATCCCTCTCCCCAGGTGCTGTCTGCAGGGATTTGCAGCAGGGGACACAGGACCCATCCCACAAAGATGTTGGGACATCCTTGTGCAAAGCAGAGGGTGGATTCCAAACCTGGCTGTAGCATCCTGGGACCTGACACGCCAGGTGAGTTCCAGAGGCAGAGAAAAAAGGCTTGAGGAGGCAGAGCTTTACAGGAGCAGCAGGGTGGGGAGATCTGGCAGGCCCACTGCGAAGGCAAATCTGCTTTCCTTAAGATTATTTAGGGTCTCCCCCTAAATCTTCCTTGGCCCTGCCTTGTCTAACGCTGGCCCTGCCAGAGACACTAATTTTCCCTGCCCCATCTGTTTGGATTTGCTTACTTCCTAATTTCTCCAACGCCTAGCTCCATGGTGGCTAAGCATTTTAATCACAGTGATTAACACACTGAGCAAGAACAAAACAAAAATGGTTAATCAAAGGCTATTAGCGGCGTTTGAATGTCTAGACGCCGTTTTTACACATGAATGCTGGTTAACGATCATCTCCCCAGAACGTTCCCTGATTTATCCCTTCCCCTGCCAGCTCCACAGTTTGCCACCACCACGGCAGAGATTTTGACCCATTTGGCACCGGGAGAACACACACAACACTCTCCTGCAGGAAGCACTCAGGCTTTTCAGGCTGCCTGAAGTGCTTCACGCCACCAGCAAGGGGAAATCCTCAGCTCCATCCCTCATCCAGTGGGATGGAAATGAAACCTACAGTGCTCTGAACTCCCTGTGCATCCATCATAATGAGGATCCTTCCCAAAATTGAGGAGGAAACGCTTAAAAATGTCATTATTAAATGCAGATGGTCTTAACCAGTGTTTGTCACACTCTGGTATTATTTATGCACAAAAATAAGGAGTTGGGATTAATATAAACCTGGGTTTGCTCCCACAACCGTGGGTGCTGAACTTTCCACCCCAAAATTACTGCCAAAAAATACATCCCAGTGCCCAGCTGGGAATGAGATCTCCCTTGGGTGAAGGAATGTCTGTCCACAAAATGGCTCTGGCTCAAGGATTGCTCACAATCACACAAGGAAAGGAAGGGATGCCCTAATACCTGAGCAAAGCATTAATTTAGGAAGCTCAAACCTCTAAGAATGAGTTACGTGGGCAGGGAAAGTGTCTTATCTGTGTTTGTAAAGCTCTGTGTAAATTACCAGCCTTGCACAAACAGGATTTAAAACAAAAATACAAGTGCAGCAACAGGGTTTATGGCTTTAAATACATCTCCAGTGGTTTAGGCTGTGAGCACGGCACTGAATGGTTTATTTACGAGTCACAGCTTCAAGTAAAGCACAACTGTAGGTTTTTTAGGTTTTTTTTTATAGTTAATACAAATAAAAGCAGCCAAAAAAGTTTGGCCACTTCCAATTTCGCTGTCTTCAACTGGTCCTTCTGTCATTGAGCTTTTTCTGAGGCCCCTTTGGCCATGTAAGCTTTATTTTTCCTTATTTGTAAAATAAGGCCCCACAGCAACAGTACTGGGCTCTGGGCAGGTTCTGGGTTCAAAAGCCTCCAGTAAAAGCAGAGTGCTGGGTGAATCACAGAACCATTACGGTTGGAAAAGATCCATAAGATCATTGATTCCAACAGTTAACCAATAAAATTAAAAATGCTACAATCCCATACCAGCACACACAGTCATCTCCCTCGGAATAACAAAGGTTTATTTGGTGGTAAACTGGAAGAAAATGAAATGAGCAGCACGAAGAATTACCCTTATTCTGTCTGGGTTTTTACCTCCCTTTTCCAGCCAATCATCAATTGGGATATTATCATTTTAGCTTAGAAGGATATGTTTAAAGCAAGATAGCAGTTTTTGGGGGTTTATCACTGATGAAATCCTGTGGAAACACCTATCCCAAGTCTCAGTGCTCTAAAAAGAGAAGAGGCATTTCAAGATGGACCTCAATTAGCTCAGTCAAACCACGTCTCCAGTCACTTAAGTCCCTTAAAACAGCATTACCAGCCACAGGAAGCAATAACCACGCTGAATCTGCACATTAGTGATTTAAAAAGCCTGGCTGGTAGATCCTTACATTGACCATCCCAGCTTTCCACCAGTTCTACTCCATTGTTGACTGTTTATTTATAATTTACTATCCAGGTGTCTCTGGGACAACTTAATACACTGTGCTAGTCTCTCATCTCTTCCCTGCTAATGAAGGCAATAAATAACTACAGTAAGCATTCCAATCAATATTACAAACTCTGCTCACATCCTGGAGAACACGAGGTCTGTGGCCTGCAATCCTGCTGGAGATGAAAAGTCTCCCTGGGATCTGCTCAGTGCCCAGGCAGAGAAGGTGGATCAGCAGCACAGGGCTGGGGGCTGTGTGCTCCAAAGGGCTGGGAAGGCATTGTGCAGCTCATGGTTTCACGTTCCAGGTGAGATACAAAAATGGTTTTAAATTAAAAGAGGGGAGATTTTAGGGAAAAAAGTCTTCCCTGTGAGGGTGGGGAGGCCCTGGCACAGGATGCCCAGAGAAGCTGTGGCTGCCTCTGGATCCCTGGAAGTGTCCAAGACTGGATTGGAGCAACCTGGGCTAGTGGAAGGTGTCCCTGCCCATGGCAGGGGGTGGAATGGGATGAGCTTTAACATCCCTTCCAACCCAAACCACTCTGTGACTGTATGAAGAGACATCCAAGTTTAATGCACTGAGTAACCTCTCTGAACAACCCTACAGATCCATTTGTGATTTGAGAAAACAGATTAATGGGAAACTGCCATGAACTGCATGACACCAACAGGCTGCAGCTGCTTGGAATTTTCCTTCCTACAATGCAGAATCACAGAAAACTCCCATGATCCTGAATTCAACTGCTTTTTCCTTTCATCTCCTGCTCTTACAAACTCAGGAGAGCTCCACACAACATTTCACGCTGCCTCTTGTTGAAGCAATGATATTCCTCAAATCATCCACCAGCTCTTCACCTTCTCCCTGAGCCTCTCCTGCACTGCCAGCTCCAAGGCACGAGCCAAACCACATTATCCAGAGGCTGAAATCAGACACGAGGAGCTGCTCTTTTTAAACCATCCCCTCTGAGACCAGTCATTATTACACCCCTTGGTAGCCTCCCAGGAAATATTTAGCCAACCTATCTCCTTGCAATGCCCACTCTGCCTTCTCAGGGCTTGCCCCCTTCCAGGATTTTTCCTCAAATCCTGAGGAAATCCAGAGCTGGGATCACAATTTGCTGCAGAGAAATCTGTGGGGACCAATTCTCCCCAGAGCCTGCAGGGAGTTACTCCAAGTGATAGAAGTGAGAAAAAGGAGAGAAACCACAACTAATGACTCATCTTAGAGAGGAGCTTTGCTGCTGGAGCTGCTACTGGTGTAAAATCACCTGTGTTCATCAGCATGAGCATCCCATGTGGGAGACAGGATTTGATCCAAAGGGGTTCCTGTTTCCCTTGGGTTTCCCTCCTCTTCACAGGTGCTCAGCTCTCTGTGCACCAGCTGTAGAGAGCACAGGCATTTTTAAAATGCAATTTTACCTTCTAGAAAGGTGTCCCTGCCCATGGCAGGGGGTTGGAAGTAGAGGAGCTTTACGGTCCCTTAAACCATCCCAGGATTCTGTGACTCTATAAAATCCTTCTCACTAAAACACCCTTTGACTGCAGAGTAAATAACACATTCACACTAAAAATTCTGACAGCAAAAGAGTATTTTCTCTATACATATTCCCAAAGTCCAATACACACAAAACAAAATTACCCAATAAAAATATCATTGAATCCAACTGTCAACACTGACACCACGCTGAAGCTGGAAAACTGACTTTGGAATATTCAGTACCTTGCTTCACTTAAGAATAAAGTGTCCACAATTAATCTGTGGAAAGGTTTTTGTTGCACAGGTATTTTCTCTCTCTGCAAGGGGCAGAAACTCACCCCGGTGGTTTCAGTTCTTCAGGATAACTCACTATGTGTAAAGCTCAAGTAGTCCCTATTCCACAGAGGAACCTACATGAAAACAAACCAAATAAAACAAAAAAAAAAGCGCCAAATAAAACAACTGTAATTGTCCTACTCTCAATATTTGCAAGAAAACAGTTTCAAGCCCTCAGAATTTACAGACTCACAGAATGGTTTGGGTTGAAATGCACCTTGAAAATCATTTAGTTTTAACCCCCTGCCATTAGCAGGGAGCCTCCCACTGGAAGATCCATACATGGGAATCTCCCTAATGAAAACAGCAGGAGACATCAAGCAAAACCAAATTAAAAAAGAAAAAAACGAAAGAAAATTTTGCCAAGCTCCAAAACCCCACAAAGGACTAAAGCATCCATGGTGGGGGGCTATTCAACACACACCACCTCCTGCTCAGGAACTTTTAAAGCCACAAAAGCCAGAGGATGGCAGGCAAACTTGGAGGAAAATCAGGACGTACCTGCCCGGATCCAACCCCTTTTCCCGGGCCAGCTGTGCTCTTTTCTGTTTGCCATCAGAAAGAAGATAATGAGCTGCACGGAGCTTTGGCCTGAGATCTCTGAAGGTACTTTCCTATACTGCCAGAAAGGCTCTTTCAACCATTGTGAACTGTTTTCAGTAACTGGTAGAGTTCAAAAAAAAAAAAAAAAAAGGTATTTTACGCTTAAATCAGAACTACTTTAAAAACACCAAACATTGCTGCTGCTTTGTGGCTCCTTCCTTTAATTCCAGCAGTTATTATGGATCACAGGGAGCTGGGCACAAAAGCTGGTTATCCCTGTCACCCTGAGCCCTGAACCGTTCAGGACACAGAGTTACTTCTTTAATTCACCAAAGGCACGGCAGAACAAGTGCAGGACACCCCAGGAAGGGCCCCCATCAAAGGCACAGCAGAGCTGGGTCAGGAAGGACGGCAGAGCAAACAGCCTCATTTAGATAATCCCACTGGTTTGACCCAAAGAGATACAACTTTAACAGGTAACAGAACTCCTGTGGGGGGGAAAAAAGGAGCGTGAGATCATAAACTGACAAAAGCTGACTTTGCTGACTGAACCCAGAGGTTTCAGATGGAGCTGACACTTCACTGCTGTGGCTGAATGGGGAAGAGCATAGAGGAAAATAACAGCTACACCACAGAACTGAGTAAACAGCCCCATTTAAAGCAGGAATTCCTTTTTCTAATTCTATCCCTATGATTAGGAAGAGTAAAAGATACCCTTTAATGGGCAAATAATTTCAGTGTTATCATGAGACTCTTGGGGCAAGGATGTGAGAGCAAATGTTCTGTCTGGGATGGTGAATTTTCATGGTCATTCCCTGCTCCTGTGAAGAAGCTGTTTGAAATCCAATTCCAACTTCAGAAGGAAAACAGGTAAAGAGCAAAAAACAGGTAAGGGGCAATGCCAAGGGAGGAGGACAGAACACTCCTCATCTCAGAGCTCTTGACAGGTATCAGAGAGTCCCACCTGCCTCACAAACATGAAAACAAACTTGCACTTAAGAGTTAACACAGATTTAGTGTCCTACTGAAAGGCTTCCCCTTGGAAAAGGGACTGGAAGAGAGATAAGAATCTTTAAAGGTGCCTGATAGGTAAAAAACTCCAGTTTTATGATGGTGAAATTGCTCCTAAGAATGCAGACTCCTATTTTGAGTGACTAACAGATGTTTTCACTGAGGATTTAGGACAGGAAGAACACAAATGCACTGATAATAGCAGCCTAATGAAGCTGAGCCCTCAGTCAATTCACACAAACAATTAATCCTCTATCCAGGGGAAAGTGGGAGCAAGGCAAGGACCCTTTTGCTGACCACATGGAGCAGTGCTAGGCAAAACATCCTGGCTAAGTATCATGGAATTATGGAATGGTTTGGGTTAGAAGGGAACTTAAAGATCATAAATGTGTGCATTTTCATTCTTAATTAGGGCTGTGGTCTTTTATGAACCTCACAGCAAGGACCCAGCACCAGATCCCAACCAGGCACAATTCCCCAGTCCCAGCCTGGCTCTTCCAGCACTCAGGATCCTTAACACCTTTCTGCTCCAGTGAGACCCATATTCCATACGGGAATTGGCTCTAAATAATGATTTTTCAATTAGTGTATCATCATTCATCAATTCCTGCTTAAAATTCCTCAGCAGAATTATTCCAAACTAAATATTCCAAATGAAAAGTGTGATTTCCTCACCATTTCCCCCAAAATGCAGTTTCAGGACAGACCCTCCCCGTGTTTCTGACACCTTTGTTAGGGGTGCTGCTTCACAAATAAATCCCCTAATCCCCTGAAAGAAAGGGGGAAATAATCCAGTCCCAGGCAAAGAAGTTGGCAAAGCCACCAGAAATTCAACTTAACCCCCTGAATTCAAACTCCCCGCTGCAGTTATGCAGCTCCCGACAATTGCAGGAAATCGGAAAAATTGTCATTTTTTTTTCCTCTGAGAGCACACTCAAACATCAACAAGAAAAATAAAAGAGTTAGAAATGATTTGCCCTCACTGCTAAAAAAATTGGTCACTCCCCAGGAATGGCAAAAAGCTGGTTCCCAGTGAAAGGAGCAGCAGGGAATTACAGGGAGATCTGTGTGTTCAAACAGAAAATTCAGTGGTTCGTTGCAGGCAGAGCTTGATCACAACCAAGAAAAATAATGAGAGCCTTTAACGAAGCTCTAATTGTGCAACAAGCCGTACCAGGGGGAAGAAAACAGCAAAATCCCCAAATGTTTTGATAAATGGGATTACTGAACTCCAGAGCAGTAAAACAAAGACTGAGAACACAAATGGTAATAAAGCATCATTAAAGGTGCTGTTTTGAAGCACTGCTGAAGCACAGGTAAATGTCAGGTTACCCAGGCAGTGTTTTAGTACTCAAAAAGCAATGCTTAATCTGATTTTTTGCTCTCCTGAATTTCTGGATGGAAGATATTCCCCTTACTTAGGGATAATTTTTGTTTTCCTATGAGGATACGTGGGTTTTTTCAGCCCCTTCTGAGACATGGGGCACTATAAGAAAGGACCAAGCACTAAGACCAACCCTACAGGGGTCATTTGTGCCTTGTGTTCACTGCCTGACAAACAGATTTCAAATTGGGCTTTGCATCCCTGTCAGAGAAGCCACACCAATTTTAGAACAAGTAAATGCTGGAGAATATCTGAATTTAGGGATGCCAAGATTTTCCCACAATAAAACCAGGGCAGATCAACCATAATTTTTTTGCAAAATTATAAATGACACCTGAAGTCCTGGCTGGCTTCACCTACTGAGGGATGATTAAGCTGCAAATCTACAATTACTTCTAATCTTAAATAACTGATAAGATTTGAACTCCCAACATACAGTAGCTCAGATGTGATATTACTGGGAGCTTTTTGAAGCCAATCAATAACTATTAAAGCTGGATCCCATCAGCTACCACCAGGTATTAGCCACTTTCTCAATATTTCAAGGATTCAGTTATTCTTAGCTACAGTTAAAGTAGTAAAATGAAGTGGTCTCATACTGACACTGCGATAAATACGAGATTAAATATAGAACAAATTTATTACTCCCCGAAGTCCTACTGAGTGTCCTGATTTTTTTTTTTTTTTTTTCTGTATCCGCAACAATCTGGTTTACTTTGATGTTTTATTATCCCAGATCTAAAGCTCACGACTGAAAAGCAAAGCCTGCGCTGGTTCAAAGAACCCAAGCCCAGCCACGCCGGGGGAAGGGAACGAATTCCAAAGGGAAGGTGCGGATGGCGGGGCCGGCCCTGTGACAGCCGTCATGCCCCACTTAGAGCAAGTGGCACTCACAGACGAGTGATTTGTGACACTGAGCATGTGTGACACAGCGCAGCACCCCTGCAGTGCCTTGGGCTGCCAGAGGATCGTGCCTGCAGGAGCCGACTTTTCCTAATACCCCGCGCTTTGAAGAAAGCGGAATAATCAGCCCCATTTTTAAAGCACTGGTTTGAAGGGCTCCGAGGAGTTTTAAAGGAAAGCAGTTAATTACTTGGCTGGCTTTAAAAATAAATTAACCCGCAAATTAGAGTCGGGATGGGTCTGGGTGATGATGGGTGACCCCAGAAGTGCACGTTTTTGGCTCGCTGCACGTCCTGAGCTCCCAAGGATGATCCCAGTTTAACCCCAGCGGGTCCTCCCTGCAGAGCGAAGCACTCTGGAAAACTGCAGGAACAATGAACCACATCCTTCTCCACCAGCATCCCAGCAGGACGAGTCCACAAGGAACGAGTGTTTGGGTCTCAGCTGATTTCCCTGGGAGTGTTCAAGCCCAGGTTGGATGGGGCTGGGAGCAACTTGGGATGGTGGAAAGTGTCCCTGTCCATGGAACGGGACTGGAACCAAATGAGCTTTAAGGTCCCTTCCAGCCCAAACCTCCTGTCATTCCATGATTTGTGACGTGTCTTGGCATTTCTCTGTTCTCTTCACCTGGGATTCACCCTTAAGCATCAATTCTAAAGTGGCTCACTGAATGTAACTCTCCCAAAGGCGATAAAAACAATCTAATGCAACGAAGGGATCTGGGCTCCCCTCCTGGTGCACACACAGGAGTCATAAAATAAATTTAGTCCCAAACAGCTAAACTTGATGGCCACGTCCAAAAGCTAGAACTGAATTTTGCTGGAGACTCTGATAGGCTGGATACACCTGCAGCTTGGAAAAACAAGCTCATACTCTCATAAGAAAATAAAAATTAACCTTAAGTAATGGGAATCTTTTTCTTCTAATGTGTTCCATCCTTCTGGGCTCCTCCTTGTCTACTAGGCAGGGATGCTGCTGCCTTCAAGGCTCAACCACCATAGGATCATCCCTGGGACTGACCAGCCCTCACCTCAAGCAGCACCACCAGAACCATTCCCAGCTGGCATCCTGGAGGCAGCCATCCTCTCCCAAAAGCCACGAAAGCTTAATGTGACAGAAACAGCCATGCTGAGCCAGACCATCCTTCAGGGCCAGAGGGCAAATCCTGCCACTATACCAAGCTCCCAAGAGGAGATGTGGACACTGAGGATGAGTTCCTGGCAAGTGAAACGAAGAAGTGCTCTATCAGTGCACACGGTTGGATTTTGAGATGGAACCATGAAAGGGGAAAGGTGTCCCTGTCCATGGCAAGGGGGTGGAACAAGATGATCTTTAAGGTCTCTTCCAGCCCAAACCATTCCGAGATTCACTGAAGGGCTCTGGTATCATCCCAGAGTGAGCTGCATCACATTTGGGGCTGGAGCCTTTTCTGGCGTCAGTGGCACGATGCATTTACGTCAGCGTGTGACAATGGGCCCGGAGTGACAAGGACTAAGGTAAGATTAAGCATTCAGGAGCAAAGCGTGTCCTTCACCGGAACAAGGGCGCCGAAGCCTTATCGCGCTGCCTTTCGGCACAGCCACGTGCCCAGGCACAGCCTCAACCTCCAGATCCAGCTCGGATGCACATGACTTGGCAAGGCACTGCTGCAGCTTTTCCCAAGGAAACCATTCCTTCTCCAGCCCAGCCGTAACAAACGCCGGGAAATAAAACCCCGAGACAACCTCCCGACGTGTTGGCGTGACAGACTCCGTGTGGTGACTTCACACCCCAACGTGAGCGCCTTCCCTGCGTTTGCGAGTCTTCCACGAGGGAGGAACTGATGGATTTCTGCAGCCGGCGGTGCTGGGAGAGTCGTTGGTGCACACTGTTCCAAATTATTTCCATTTCTAATTAATATTCATAAACGAGGCACAATGCTGCGCCTTCCATCAGCCGTCACACACCACCCACGCTAGATGAAAGGACAACTACACGAGATAAGCAGTTTATTGGATCAAAAGTCCCCTTTAGACGAGGAGACAGCTACTGCAACAGCCTCCAACTGATAGCATCCCATCACATGGAGGGAGTATCAGCAAATCTCCCTCTTTAAACCCGAGATTCGGCACACGGAATGCACAGCGCAATTATTATGTTAATTTAGCTGCATTTTGCTGCCTGCTTGGGGCTTGAGCTGGAGGGAGGAACTTGGGTTTGAAGAGCTGCCACTGAAAATGGTTACTTCAAAAACCTCAACTGACACCCAATTATGCTATCAGCGAGTTTAATCCCCTGTTGTCAGCACTGCTGCCTCACCTGGCTGGTTCTGGGCAGGGACTCTGCCCTTCAGCTTTTGCCTTTACCTGCCATCTACATCCTGCTCCAGCAGGATCCTGAAGGAGCTTTACCTGTCCTCCTCCCCAAACTCAGTTTAGGTGGCAGAAAACAAGGATCTCATCTGCTGGCACAGAACATGGCCTGGGAATAACAGCTGCTGTCCACTACTCCTGCATGGACAAGAAATTAATCAAAAAGACACCTGACATTCACGTCAAGCCCATGTAGGACAACAGAAAGCACTGAGATTGTAAAATCATATTCCCCCCTCTCCACTGATGGGAAGTGAGTGTTTACCAGCTTTAAACTGAAGGAGATTAGGGTTAGATTGGATACTGGGAAAAAAGTCTTCCCTGTGAGGGTGGGCAGGCCCTGGCACAGGCTGCCCAGAGAAGCTGTGGCTGCCCCTGGATCCCTGTAAGTGTCCAAGGCCAGGCTGAATGAGGCTTGGAGCAAGGATAGTGGAAGATGTCCCTGCCCATAGAAAGGGGGTGGAACTGGATGATCATTAAGGTCTCTTCCAACCCAAAGCATAATTCCATGATTAGAAGAAGCAGAGGAAGGTGTATTGCTCTGCAGAGCTGTTCTGCTGCTCATCCATGAGGGACCCAAACAGTCTGCCCAAGGAAAAGCCTATTTACACCCATTGCCAGAGAGGGAAAGTATAAATATTTCCAAAGCTTTATGAAGGCTGGTACTTACAGTCATGCTTTGAAAAGGAAAGAATAAAGCAAAATATTCAATTAGAAAAAATTACTATAATTGCAGGTTCTATTTTATCCCTCCATTAAAGCAATAAAGTGCCTCGAAATATTGCTGAGCTGGGATACAGAGCTTAGTGCTACTTAACATATTAATATACATCCAGGGGGGTTAATTTAATTTAGATCTGCATGAGGGTCTTCTTTCCTCCCTGGCCCCTATGGTCTCCCCCTACACTTCCTGCTGGATATCCATGCATGTTTCTCCCCCATTCCAAGGGATGGACATGCAATGCCGAGGCTGGACATAAATTCTGACATGTGCCATGCACCTCTGAAGCCAGGGGACATCCGTGCACAGCTCCACACACACAGATTCCCAGCTTAAACCATGTTTGCCTGCCCCTCAAAGCTCTGATGTCTGAGTATTTGATTTTCTGTTGGCGGCAAACGTCCAATTCATGCTCTCCGAACATCAAACAAAATCCTCTTGGAAATGTAAAATCATCCCATTTTGCTCTAATCCCATGGGAAGGGATTTGCTGTTGAAAGTCACTGAGCAGGGAACTGCTGAGGATGAGGAAGGGGCTCTTCCTCCCAGCCCTGGCTCTCTCCACGCTTTCTCCACACTATGGTGCCACGAGCTGCAGTTTTCCGAATATAACCTCGCTCTTCCCTGCGACAGAAGATAAGTGAATCTTATTTTAGGAAGCCCTTCATCCTTTTAATTAAACAAATTAATATCACTTCTCCGTATCTCACAGCCTCCATTATCTTTTGTGAACTCCTACAATTCTGTTGTAAAGATATATTGAAAAAGCGCTAATTGAGATAATCTCTGGAATTCAAGAGTTGCTGTATTTTTAGCCATGTTTTAAAACTATTTTCCCTTTGTTTCTGGAATGCCTCCCATCCTTCCTCCCATGCCAGACTGTTTACATTATTTAAATGCCTTCTGCTTATACCACTCTTTACAATTTTTACTTCAACAACATCGGCCTCCGTTGCTCTTTTTTCCCTCGCTTAGACATAACTGGGATGAATTCCAATCCCAAACTCAAAACCACTCCTGGTGCTTTACTGCTGTCTTCTGTGTTTGGTAGATCAGGCAATGTATTCCTGCCAGTCCTGTCATCCAGGGCTGCCTGTGTGGGGCATCCAAGCATAAGGAGCTAAACTGATCTTTTTTTTACAAGAGAAAATGGGAGAATGGTGATTTTCCCAGAGACTGGAACTCTTTAAACTCACAGGGATACTTGACATGGCTTTAGGAGATGATCCTGAGCCACTCCACTGAAAGGATGGGGGATCTCATCTCTCCTGGATTTTTGAAGTCCATCACAGAAGCAACACATGATCCTGCTCCCTGCCCCTACAAAAAAACCCACGCAGCCCCATGAGCTGAGGGAGGTTCTGGCAGCTGGACATGATCCTCCCTCCCTCAGGTTTGGGTTTTTCCCACAGGTTTAATTAGCAAAGTGATGAAAGCAGCTCCAGCTGCCAGAGCCTTTTGCATTGTGGCTCCTGAGGAGTTTTTAATATGAGTTCTGCCAAAGTGGTGGGGGTTTTATGGGAAACTTCTCCCACATCAAGCAGACCTGTGAAGGTAGAAAAGGTGATGTAGCTCAGCAGCTGACAGAGTTTTCCAGCTTGAGCTGAGACCTCTGCGTGGCCATTTAAACCTGTTCACAACAGGCTTGGTTTTCCTAGTGCCCACTCACAGACCATCTGCAGGGCACTGAGGCAGCATTTAGGAGAGATTCCTGTCTTAGTCCTATTCCCATGGGGTTTTGGGACAGGGAGAAGTTGCCTATTCCCTCAAACCATACTGTACAAAGCGGGGTACTTAGAATGTATAAAAACCAGGGAGAGTGACTTTTTACATGGACAGATAGTGATTGGACAAGTGGGAACTGTTTTAAACCAGAAGAGAGGAGATTTAGGTTAGATACTGGACAAAATTCTTTCCTGTGAGGGCAGGGCACAGGCTGTCCAGAGAAGCTGTGGCTGCCCCTGGATCCCTGGAAGTGTCCAAGGCCAGGTTGGATGGGGCTTGGAGCAACCTTGGACAGTGGAAGATGTCCCTGCCCATGGCAGGGGGTGGAACTGGATGGTCTTTAAGGTCCCTTCCAACCCAAACCATTCTGTGACATGATTCTATTCTATGATAACACAGGGATATCTCTTTGGGTTGCAAAAATCCTGCTGCAGGTACACCAAATCAGAGCAGAGGAAGAGGAGGTCATGAGAAAGGCTCTGGGCTTGGACACAGAAGGTTTCAACAAAGCTGCCAATTCTGCAAAAGATCTTCTGTGCAGCTGAAGTCACTTAAGGACAGACTGTGAATATTTCAGAGGTGAACCTGAACTCTCACAGATTTCCAAAAAAAGGAGACATGAGGAGCAGCACAGTCTTCAGGTCCCATTATAGTTTTGGGGACACATTTGAGATGGCCTTTTGCTCCATTTTTTTTGTCTCTTGGCCAAGATTTGATTTTGTTCCTGGTTCAACACATGGAAATAAGGAACAAAACAGCCATTTATACTGAAATAACAAAAAGTCCATCCGAGAAATTTGTCCAGGGATGGACAAAGAGCAATTGCTGAGACTCCTCCTGAGCACTGTAAACCTGGCTCATCAGCTACAGCAGTTCCAAATAACCAAACACAGGCTGAAACAGG
This sequence comes from Drymodes brunneopygia, assembly GCA_013400955.1. Classification (NCBI taxonomy): domain Eukaryota; kingdom Metazoa; phylum Chordata; class Aves; order Passeriformes; family Petroicidae; genus Drymodes; species Drymodes brunneopygia. The sequence continues at coordinate 197,058 of VZTZ01016010.1, forward strand.
AACACAGAGTGGTAGGAAATGTAAATCCCAAGTGGAGAGAGTGGCAAAAAATACAAAAAAAAAATCCATCCATGGAGAGATGCAATGGGCTGCTCCTGGGACACAGCCAAATGCTTAGTCCCACAACCCAGAAGCTTTTGGGACCATCCTTGACACTGCAGCCCAAAGCAAATGGGATGTGCCTGATACTCTGCTCTGCAAAGATCAAGTAATTCTGCTCCACAGGGCTAAAAACACAAGGTGTTCCTCCCTCCAGGAGGTTGGAGGATTTTCTAAAGATCCTCCTCCCCTGGAAAGCTCTTTCCCCATTTTCTTGGGATCCTGTTTGGAAAAGCACCTCAGTGCCCTAAAGCATCACATTAGACTTGGCCGTCATTCTGAATCCCAGCACATCAGAAGAAGGTGGGTCAATGAAGTGACAATATTTGGCACATGTTCTTTGCTTACGCCTTTAATTACAATTTAATTTTCTCTCTAGCAAAGCTTTACTCCGAGTCACAATTCCTCCTGCCTAAAAGCTTCCAGGTGTTAAAACACTGCCTTGTACTACTGCTGATTTTCACTACAGTCAGGTGCTAAAAATCAAGTCAGGATACAAGGGAAATAAAGCAAAATGAGTACAGAGTGAAGTTGTGTGAGGGATCCAGACTTCTCCACACGCTCACCTTCGTTTTTTCCCCAAGGAAAATTACACGTTTGACATCCCATTTCTGCTCCTCGCAGTCTCAAGGCAGAGCAAGCAGCTCTCCTCCAAAGAGATGCTTTATCACCATCAGTTCTCCCTCCATCCTTTTCATTAAAAGAAATGCTCCCTGAATAACCTACATTTGTACGGAGAGGAGAACCACTGCAAGGAATAAAGCTGGCTCAGTGCAGCTGAAAGCAAAATGGAAGTGTCTGGAAAGGTGGAAAATACAGAGCCTGGAATTTTAACACACAAAAAATGGCGAGCCATCTTTCCTCCTTGCCTTGGCACCCTGCCTCCCCTCCACCAGGAGAGGCACTGTCAGGTTGTCACTGGCATTAGAGATAAAGCCATAGGGAGAGTGGAAAAAAAAACCAAACAGCTGTTTTTCCCAGAGTTAAGCTTGAACAGCTGAAAAGAGATGTTGTGGTCAAGGACCATGTGGGTGGGAGCATTTAGGAAAGCAGCCTGCGACCCAACCTCAAAGCAGTTGGGTTCCCTTCCAGTTTTTGGATTACTGGAGATGCTGCCCCAAAAATAACTTGTAACGGTGTCTTCACTTTGAAAGCCATAGAAACTTTATGGTTCCAGTAAGAACTAAGTCAGGTCACCCAAGCAGTTCTGCTTCCTCATCCTCCTCCCCAAAAACCAGGGCAGGGGGGTGATGAGCTGCTGTCACTGCCCAGCCACAGGGCACCACGTGGCTCTTCCTCAAGAGCATCCAAGAGGAAACCAAACTCCAGTTTCTCCTCCAAATCCCACTCCCCCACCTGCCCAAGCTGTCTCTGTAGAAACACCAAGTCACATGGGAAGGGGAGTTCCCAACAGGTCAGGGCAGGATATTATTTCTCCCAAAGGAAAGGTTTGGAGAAATCTCTGCCCTCCCAAGGCTGGCCCAGCAGATCTGCTCCAACATCTGTGGTTGGACCCCCTCTAGTGGGAACCACTCAACAAGACACAGAGCATCTCCACCACCTGCCACCCATGGAGACCCCACTCAAGGGATGAAGCCCTTTTTCCATCGTTGTTATGATGATTATTATTATTTCCACTGTCTCACAACTTATGTGCTCTGTAGATGTCGTTGGACCTCTACACCCACAGCCCAGCACTTCCTTATGGAGATCCTGTAGAAATGGGGGTGGAATGGATAAGTCTTTTGGAAGGGAGAACAACCTCACTGGAAAAAAATATAGAAAGTTATACCCCAGACCTGATTTTGTAGGGAGAACATATTTATCATCTATCCCAGAATGTCTTCCCTCTGCCAACTTGTCAAAAGCTGACAAAACTCCATACTATAAAAGCAAGCTGTTAAAACTTGGCTAAAAGGAAAAACTCAGCTGCCAGACAAGCTAACCAGAAAAAGCTGAAAAAAATATTCCAACGTGCCAGGGAAGGCAGTAGATTTACAGAAAGGCTCTACAGAGCTGAACATCCCAAACCAAGACAAGAAGGCAGCGTTAGGTCAGCAGCTTCTGGTTCATCTGCTGTTCGACGAGCAGACGGCTCCCACTTTGAGGGATTTGGGCAAAGAACTTCAGAGTTGTAGCTGCCTCTATTTCTAAACTATCCAAAATAATGTGTCTCTAACTCACAGTTCATCCCAGACAAAGTATTTTAGGAGACCCTGAACCCACTCAACACAAAGTCATTAAATGCTAAATATTCCATTTAAACCCATTGATTCATCCTTCCACCTCCGAAGATGAACAGCTCACAGATTTGGTCTTTCCACTAATAAAAAAGATGCCAACTCTCTGCCTAAATGTTAGGAATTTCTCACCATGTACATACACAACACAGTTTTTAATGTCACAACAGTGACAAGGGTTGTTGTGGTTTGCTGGGGTTTCTTGTACAGAATGTTTTTCTCCTAGATCCGTATTCAAATCTGTTTTAATGACAAACTCCATAAACAGAGCACATTCATGTCTCAAAACTCACCATCACTGACAGTTTAACAGACACTGAGAGATTTCCAGCTGGTCAGCATTCATTTTAGCTCAGCTCCGCATCCCGTTAATCCAATGGAATCCAATAATGTTTGCTTTAACAGCACGGCACAACGCGAGGGATCGGACTTTCCACTCTAAACCCCGTGCTCCAGGGCAGCATCCATGACCCAGTAACCCACTTCCAGCAGAGGTTAAGGAAAGGTACCACAGACAGGGAAGTTCACTCCTGTCATTCATACAACCTGTGCAACTGCTCGAGATACCAAAACTTGTACTTCTCCTGAATTTACATGGCTGAACAGCGGCAGCAAAAGCAGCAGCCCTGTGTTCATCCTGTTTCCAGTAAAACCACAGCATCCCTCCTCAAGGAACAGCCCTTGGCAGCTTGCAGTGCAGCCCCTCCATAATGAGCATAATGTGCCCCAACAGGCATCCTTCACTTTTTGGATAGTCTGGATGAATTGTTCAAGTCCTCAAGACAATCTAAGATTTGAGAGGAAAGGGAAGTATTGTAGGTTTATGAAGGTAAAAAAAAAACAGGAGCTGAGCTTTGTTAGTGGGAATGGTATTGGAGATCAGACTGATAGAATCCATTTGAGATTAGACTACTTCCAGCAAGAAGTCAAAATGCATTTATATATGTGTATATACACACACACACACATATGTTTTTACTATTTTTCCAACAGCCACTATAGACAGACAGTATTAACACATCCTTCAGATCCCAGCTGAACTAAAAAAAACCACAAAAGCCCCAGGAATATCGCAAAGCCCCCCCTCAGCACTCACACTGCCCCCTCAGCCCTCCTGCCTGGTCACGATCCACCCTCTGAATAAGACACAAACAACAGACAAAGCCCCCATCCTGACTGCTCCAAAACAAGCTCCTTCTCCCACAATCCTGACAAAATGAAGAGACAGCCTTGCTAAAATAAGATCCCGATGTATATTTATATTTCTGCCATAAAATGCTATTTATTCACCATCTTATTGGCGAGCCTTCCCAGTATTTACGAGGAGAAGCCGCCACAGGAATTGTGTCATCCCTCAAAATCCAAATGCATATTTACCTAACGTATTCAGGATGAGAATCCCTGTACTACTCCAACCTGCCCCCTCCAATTCTCCACGATTTCGCTCCCAGCTGCTGAGCAACACCCACGACATTCCCTACGTAAGGTACGATCCCAATTACGCTCCGTGCAGCGGCAGCACGGATCTGTGATCTGAGCAAACCAGGCTCAGAGCATTACGCACTGAACTTACGCTGTCCTAGGTTTTCCTCCTCCGTCCCCACGTCTAAACTTCTCCCCAGCATGCAGAGATTGCGCCGCAGGCAAAGGCGGCCAAACCAGCGCGTTCCAGTATTAGCCCCATCACCGCATCCAAGATTAATTTTAATGGCGTTGGCAATAGCTGTAGTGGGAATGCAAAAAGATACCCTCGTGGAGGCTGCTCCACAGATCCCAGGAAGTTAATTCTGGCTCTGGTCAGATATTGGGAGTCAGCTCCACGCTGTCCAGCGTGCCTTAAAGAGCAGGAGCTGGGCGCTGGTGGGATTAGAGATCAACAGGAGAGAAAGCTCCCTGATTTCACCTAACGTGATCTGGGCTGCAGCGCTCCTTGTCAATCCCCTTTGGCATTCCCAGCCCTGCACAACCTCAGAAGCAAACGTTTTTCCTCTGCATTAGCATAGCAGGGAAAAGTCTGGGCAACTTGAGCTTTGTTTCTTCCTATTACCCAAAAATCAGCCCCCCACATGCACCCCCTCTGTCCCTGCCAACATCACTTCAGCATCCCCCTCCCCACGCGCTCACTCGAGCATGCCACGGCATGGGGTGTTTGTGCACAGCTAAAACACAATCATTTCTTCTGCCTGACTCTAAGAAAGGAAAAATCCAACTTGCCAGAGGAGCATCTGCATTGAGAACTGCTTTTGCTGATGGGATCAGCACTTGGGAGCACCAGGGGAAGCAGCAGAAAGGGTCGCGGACCAATTCATCATCCTCGCACGCACCACCCGCAGACATCCCCCTCCCGCCACCCCCCAGCCCAAATCTTGGCCGTAAAAAACCCATAAAAATAGAATAAACCCCCAAGCAGAAGTTGAGAACAAATGTGCTTTGAACGCTGCACAAATGACATTGAAGATGCAGAAGAAACATGTATTTGCTGTTGCACTGCACGATTGCATGGGCTTATTTCCTACGTACACATCTCACGCACCCTTCCCACGCAGATCCCCTCCCCTCCACCCCCGCGGCTTCTTCAAAAAAATTGGGAAAATAAAGATCTTTGATCCCTAAGGATTATTTGAAAAGCTACAAACGCCAAGCGACCCCCAGCTGGAGCCTCTTCCCTGCAGCCTGACCCATCCATGGGGTGGAGGGGGTGCAGCCACTGCCCTGTGACACAACCCAGAGTCGTCCCTTTGCCCTATGGCAAATCTCATAACCCTTCCACGTTCTCAACCCGCGCCCCAGCTCAGAGGATGCTGGGCCACGCCAGGTCTTTACAGCTGTCCTTACACCACCTCTTTCCGTAAGCCCGACATCTCTGTGGCAGTGTTTGCATCCACAGGCTTTCATCCTGGAGAATCCCTCCCTGCCTCCTCCCACCTCTCTTTTTGGGGAGGATAACGTAATTTCCAGCTCGAGCTGGAGGATGCTTTTTTATTCTGGCCGAGCCCGAGGTCACTTCCCAGACCCGTCCTCCGGCCAGCATCTCCTCCACCCCAGGATCTCTCCCTCCGGCAAGGAACGGTCCCTTATCCCTGACCTTCAGGCTCACAGCTGCAGCCCCACCGCCGCCGTCCCCACCGCGGAGGTTTCTCCTTTCTCCAAAGCCACAGCCGAGGCATCACGCTGCGTTTTTCCACTCCCACCACCCGCTCCTTCGGTTCGGGGGGAGTCAGCGAGCCGGCGGCTCCCGCTCCGCCAGCTGGGGAGAGGCTCTCGGGGATGGATGAGACCCTCACCCCTCATCCCTACGGATGCTCTGGAACCAGCACGTCCCAGTGCTTGGCAGCCACCGGTCCATCCCCCTGCAGACCCTCTCCAGAGCAGCCCCTGCATTCCATGGGGTATTCTCCTGCTGCCCCCTGGCTCCAGGAGGGGGGCAGTGGGGTGAGTCCCCCCCAGGGCCACAAGACATCCCTCTGCAGCGCTGCCACTGCAAAGGGTCACCCCCAGCCCTGGGCCTGTCCTGAAGGGAAGAACAGCTCCATGACCCCCTCCCTGTCCTGCCCCATGTCTGTGGAGCAGCAGCAGCCCACCCCAACCCTGAGGCACCATCTCATTCCCACGGAGCTAGAATCCCTTCCAACCCACACCATGGGGGGCACAGAACCGTGTGAGGTGACAGCAGCCCTACTCCCCTCTGCCCAGCCCCACACACTCATCCTGGGGGGGCATCTCTGCTCCCTTTGGGGCTCTTCTCAGTGAAGAAAGGGTCACCCTAAAATCTCCACATGGGGAGCACCATCCCATGTCCTGCTTGGACCAACCAACCCTACTCCTCCCACCTCAGCTCCACAGACACATTTTGGGGGAACTTCTCTTCCCCTCAAATGTCCCCCCAGCACAAGGGGGACCTTGACACCTCCTCCACCGTGGGGAGCACTGGCAAGGCTCCACCTCAAACCATGAGGTGAAAACGACCCCCAAGTCCCTCACCTCAGCCCCCCAGGCTCATTTTGTGGGAATCTCCCCTCCGTTTAGGTCTCTCCTCACCCAAAGTTGGAACAACCCCCAAATCTCCCCTTCTTCTCCACGTGGAGGGCACCACACTGACCATGACCACCTCAGACCACGAGGTGACACTGACCCATGTCCATCCCAGATCACAAGCTGATGACAACCCCCATCTGCCCCACCTCAGCCAGGGACAGTGACCCAGGTCCACCTCAGACTATGAGGTGACACTGACCCCCATCAGTCCCACCTCTGCCAGGACATAGCGATCCACCTCAAGCCATGAGATGACACTGCCCCACGTCTGCCTCAAACCACGAGGTAACAGCAGTGGTCATCAGCTAGGGGATAGTGACCCACCTCAGCCCATCGAGGTGACAATGACCCCCATCTGCCCCACCTTGTCCAGGGGACACTGAGCAACATCAAACCATGAGATGACAGTAATGCTCATCTGCTCCTGCTGCAGAGAGGGGACACTGACCCACCTCAAACCAAGAGGTGAAACTGAGCCACCTTAAACCAGGAGAGGACACTGATCCACCTCAAACCAGGAGGTGACACTGACCCACATCCACCTTGAACCATGAGGTGACACTGACCCCTGTCCACCTCAGACCACGAGTTGAGAGCTCCCCACCTCATCCAGGGGACAGTGACCCATTTCAAACCAGAGGGTGACAGACCCATGCCCATCTTGGACCATGAGCTGACAGTCACCCACACCCACCTGAAACCAGGTGCTGACAACCACCCACACCAATCCCTCCTCAGCCAGCGCACACTGACCCACCTTGGACCACAGGGGACACTGACCCACGTCCACCTTGGACCACGAGGTGACACTGCCCCCATCCATCTCAAACCAGGAGGTGACACTGTCCCCTGTCCATCTCAAGCCAGGAGACACTGCCCCGCGTCCATCTCAGACCAGGACGTGA
>VZTZ01016010.1:205383-226126 GCA_013400955.1 Drymodes brunneopygia
TTTTTGGCACGGAACAGCTCCGCAGGGAGTGGGCACAGCACCAAAGCTGACAGATCTCAAGGAGCACTTGGACATCGCGCTGAGGCACAGGGTGGGATTGTTGGGGATGGTCCTGTGCAGGGCCACGAGTTGGACTGGATGATCCCTGTGGGTTCCCTCCAACCCAGTTTATTCTGTGATTCTCTGGACAGCCTGTGCCCTCACAGATCTGAACACCATCATAGGAAAGAATTTCTTCTTAAAATCCCATCTAGCCTTGCCCTCTTTTAACTTAAAGCCCTTTCCACTTCTCATGTCACTCCATGCCCTTGTCCAAAGTCCCTCTCCAGCTTTCTTGGAGCCCCCTTACAGAATCACAGAATTAGGGTGGAAAAGACCTCTGGCATCACCAAGTCCAGCTGTTAACCCAGCATCTCCATGATCACGCCTAAATTGTATCCCCAGGCTCTACATCTACGCATGTTTTGAAAACCTCCAGGGATGAGGGTTCCACCATCAGGTTGCCTTGGGCAGCCTGTTCCTTTGCCTGACCACTCTTCCCATGAAGAATTTTTTTCCGAATATCCAATCCAAATCTCCCCTGGTACAACTTGAGATCACAGAATCACAAAATCATTTAGGTTGGAAAACTATTCTGAAGTCTTTGAGTCCGACCTATGACCCAACACCACCTTGTCAACCAGACCAGAGCACCGAGTTCCACATCCAGTTATTCCTTGAATACCTCCAGGGATGGTGACTCTATGACCTCACTGGGCAGCCTGTTCCAATATCTAATCACCCTTTCTGTGAAGAAATTCTTCCCTGTGTCCAACCTGAACCTCCTCTCCAGCCACGTAAGACCTGGGCTCTAAGATCTCCCCAGGGTTCTCCTCTCCAGGCTGGACAACCTCAGTTCTCTCAGCCTTTCCTCACAGGAGAGGTTTTCTGTCTCTTTAATCATCTTCAAATCACAGAATCTACACTGAATTGTAGAATATTCTGATTTGGAAAGGACACTCAAGTCCAATGTGAGTGGCACGGGCCACCCCAACAATCCCATCCTGTGCCTGGGAGTGTTGTGCAAACACTCCTGGAGCTCTGGCAGCCTTGGGGCTGTGCCCATTCCCTGGGGATCCCAGCCACCCTCTGGGGGAAGAACCTGTTCCTGATATCCAACCTAACCCTCCCCTGACACAGCTCCAGCCTTTCCCTGGGTCCTGTCCCTGTCACAGAGAGCAGGAATTGGAGCTGCCCCTCAAGAGGAGCTACAGCCCCCAGTGAGGTCTGACCTCAGTCTCCTCCGGCTGAACAAACCCAGTGTCATCATTCACTCCTCATATGGCCCTGTCACCCTCTGCCTGGCTCTCCTCTGGACATTCAAAAAGTTCCATTGTGCTTCTTCCCCCAAATGCTGACACCACCATTTTTCAGACCATCCTCAGCTGGACCTCCTTGTGCTGACCCCATCCTGCTCCCAAATCAGCTCCCCAGTCCAGTATCAACTGCCCTGTCCCTGTCACCTGCTCAATCTCATATCCCAGGATCACCACTCTATTCAGTTCACCATCAGCCAGGCTGCTTTCCACCTTCCCACCTCCAGCAGCTCCCTGGCAGATCCAGGACCTCCTCTGGGTTTCTTTCTGCCTTTTCCCTTCCCATGGTTGTGCTGGGGAAGGGAGGCTTCTGTCCCACCCCATCCTCTCCTGTACTCAGAGGGTGATGCAGCACTGGAACAGAGAAGCTGTGGCTGCCCCATCCCTGGAAGTGTTCAAAGCCAGGTTGGACAGGGCTTGGAACAACCTGGGATAGTGGAAGATGTCCCCTGCCCATGGCAGGGGTTAGAACTGGATGAATTTTAGGGTTCCTTCCAACCCAAACCTTTCTGGGATTCATTCTTTGTTAATAACAGCTCTCTCCAAGCACACCTTGGCACCCCGACCTCACACCACCTTCTTGTCTTCTCAGATCCCACACCTTGGTGTCTTCTGTCCTTCTTCTAACACAGGGATTCTCCATCCCCTCCTCTGCTCTTTGTCATTCCCTTTCCCCCTTTGGGGGACACTGCTTTTCCCACCCTGTACTGACAAGAGTCAGGCAGACTCTCCAAGGGCTCAGCTCTGTGCAGGAGAAACCTCTGGCAGGCTGAGGAAGCAGCTCCCAGCTGTGTTTTTGGGATCTGCCTGGAGCTGAGCTGCACCCCAGGCAGCTCTTTCACCAAAGGACCCACTGGCAGTCTGGGAAAGCCAAATTCCAGGTCCTTTCCCCCAGTTCTGTGTTACATATCTGTTCATTCATCCTATCCATCTTTTCTGAGCTGTCTTGTGCTGTCCTCTGTAGGTTACAATCTCTCCTCTTTTCCTTTTGTGGTTTTTTCCCCCTATTCAATAAGTTCAATAAGAAGACTCCTTCTAGATGCTCCTTCTCCAGTGGCTGCTTCTACCACTTTCTTTGGGAATTTGAATTCTGCCCCTTCTCCCTTTTTTTTTGCCTTTAAACTGTGTCAAAATACCGGGGCTGAGAGTGTCAGGGCTCCAGAACTGGCTGCAAAAGTTGTTGCTTTGCAGAGTCTGAATTTCAACACAGAGGAAAAAGAAACAACTCCAAGAAGGTAGAAAAATGCAGATAAAATGCTTTTGCTGGGAGGAAAAATTAATTTAATCTTGAAGAAAAAGTGGGAGGACTTTCATATATTAAGCAGGCTGTCTGAGAAGGGTGTATTTGTTGTTTCTAGGTGATGTCAAAAGAGCTGAAAAGTTTTGTGAAGTCTGAAAAATGCTGCTGGTTTGGAAATGGTTGGATCCTCCTGTAGCAGAGAAACAGAAAATAGGGAGCAGAAATCAAAGTTTTGGGCATGATCCACGTGGATGCACCTGATGCACACCTGGATGTGGGCAAACTGAAGTCACTTGGAGTGAAACTCTGGCAAAAAGTTCTCCAAAGGGAGAAAACTGGTATTATTTATAATCATATACAGTGGGATCAGAGACACCAGGGTCCCTCAGATCCCCACCATAACGAATTCAAACGTTGCAGATATTCCCCTATTTTCTGCCAACTTCAGCTGTTGCAAGAATATGGAAATAAATAAGAGCAAAACCAGCCCTCGACCAAAATTACTTCATGTGCATAAGACGTGTATAAATATATATATATAACATCAAATCCCTCCCCTGATGGTTACTTTCAAACCTAAATATGGATGTTAATTCTCACAGCACTAAGAAATAAGGACTCTGGGACCCATATTTTTGGGTGAGAAGCACCCAGATTAAGCTTCGACTTCTGATTTGCAGTACGAGGAGATATAAATGGAAGCATCCCTCATTCCTTCAAACTTTTCTGTGCAGCAGATTTGCTACATATGATTAGAAAGAGATAAAAAAAACCTCCAAAAAACTCCAAACAACAGAGAAGTAAACAAACTATTTGGTGTTATTACTGAAATAGAAGTGTAGGTGAACCAATAAGGGGGCAGACGAGTCATCTGTTTTGATACAAAACCAACCCAAACTTGTTTGATGAGACATTCGGGTGGGAGAAGGCAGCAGTTGGGGATTTCAGCGTTGGCACACGGAGTGAGAGAAGCAGCTGCTTGGGCAAGGGATGACACAATGACAATGCCCTGCTGGCACTGCCCCCAAACTCCTCGGTGCAGTTGTGGCCACCTGTGCCCAAGGAGGGTGAATTCCGGCTGCAGGGAAGAGCCAGGTGTTGGTCAGAGCTCAGGACAATCTGTCTTTTCTCCTGCGGACTGGAAGAATTTGGCTTGTTCAAGTTTAGCTAAAAAATGAGGCTGGAGAAGGAATTTGTTTTCCTGCCTATAAATACATCCCGGGAAGTAAATGCGAGAGGAGGGAAAGGCGTTGGGACATTGAAGGGCAACGGTGGAAAAGCAGATGAGTAGGAACTGGCCATGGATATTTTTAGCCTGGAAATCGGAAGATCTTTCCAGTAGGAGTATCGGAGACTGAAATAAAAAAGTAACTCATTTTAACACATAACTTCCTGATTTTATCAAGGAAAAGGCATGCCAGTGTGGAGGGATAAACAGCTGGGGTGGAAGCTCTTTAAAGGTCTCTTCCATCCCGGATCATCTCCCCTTGGGAAGACGCTGTCCGTTTGGATGCACGGTACGCTACGTTCCTTCCTGCACCAGGGGATGAGTCATGGCTACATGACTCCGTGGGTGGCCAGAAGTGATATCTCCACCACTTACATCTTAATTCCTGATTATCCCATGATGTTCTCCAGCTCCTGCTCCCTCACTTGGCACACGGTAGAGAGGTACCCATGTCCCAATCTCCCCATAACCCCCTGATTTCCCTGGTTCCCACAGCCACTGGTGGGTGCTGGACATCACTGGGGGTGATGCTTTGCCCCTTTAGTCCACAAGAGCTCCTGTTCCCTTGTAGTCCTGGCCCTCACAGAGAGCCAGAAGTCATTACTCAGAGCCTGTTTCTATTATTAGCCAACACTCTGTATTTTTAGGGATTTTTTGGAAGTTGTGAGTGTCAATCACACCCATGTTGAGATCTCTCAACTCATATTTTTGAGAGGAGAAAGCTTTTCTCGGCACTCAGCAGCATCCCACGCTTCCACCATGCTGGAGGCGCTTGTGTCCGGAGGTCTGGGTAAACTCTGGGTGACCCTGAGATCTGCAAGTATTTATAAAACATGTTTAGCCAGGGTTTTTCCCTCACAACACTTGGAGCTGATCTGTCTGTGCCTTGCATTTCATGTTCCTTCTGTTCTCCAGGAGCTCCAGGGAGGCACCAGGAAGGGGAGGTGTGTTCGGTGCTCCAGCGACACCCCCAGCATGGGATCACAACCTCCTTGTGCTGCTTGGGTAAAGGCTTTTTCAATCCTGATCAATACCCTAATTGAGCTGTGTGGTCTTCCATCTTCCAGGCATTTATTCAGATCAGGGGAACAAACACTAAATATAGAGAGGTTTGTAAGCCAGAATCAGAGTTGTGTAAATCTGGAGCTACCTCATTTGAATAACTGGGGGATGGATCCAGCTGAGTGTTTGGTGCACGTGGAGTACAGATAATTACAATTAATAGGGATTTACTTTAAGCAAAGTAGGTCAGAAAAAAATGACATCTTATTGTGTCATTAGTTTGCATCAATTACTTCCATGTTGTTCGCTCAGTTCCCAAGTCAAACGAGTGTGGGCTGACAGCCTCGCAAGCTCAACTTGGTATTGTCTCTAAAAATCAAGCTGCATTATTTCTGCCTCATGCATCATCACTAACAATAAAGCATCCACTGCTGGAATATAGCAGGTGGCTTTGTTATTCAGGCATGAGGCAGAAAAAGCTCCAGCTTCTGTTGCCACGACGTTCGTGTCTCCGCAGGATGAAAAGTTGGATGTGTTGGTAAACTTAGGAGTTATTGTGTGAACTTGGCTTAGAAGTCCTGCTTAGGCCACTCCTTCTGTTGATTAACTTTGTTAATTTCTAGTCATCTTTTTGGATGCTGTGTGTATATACCAGGGGAGGATCAACAGGATGCTGCTTTTGCTGCCCCTTGTCTCTCTCTGGCAGCACTGTCATAGAATTGTGGAATCATGGAATGGTTTGGATTGGAAGCCTTTTCTTAAAGCTCATCCTGTTCCAACCCTCTGCCATGGGCAGGGACACCTTCCATTAGTCCAGGTTTCTTCAAGTCCATCCAGCCTGGCCTTGGACATTTACAGGGATCCAGGAGCAGCCACAGCTTCTCTGGGCACCCTGTGCCAGGGCCTCCCCACCCTCATTGTGAAAAACTCATTTCTTGTATCTAATCTAAACTGACCCTCCCTCAGTTTAAAACCACCACTCCTTGTCCCCTTTGTCCCCATCTTTCTTATGGGCTCCCTTCAAGGACTAAAAGGCTGCAATAAGTTCTCTCTGGAGCCTTCTCTTCTCCTGGTGAACACCCCCAGCTCTCCCAGCCTGGCCCCAGAGCAGAGGGACTCCAACCCTTGGAGCATCTCCTTGGCCTCCTCTGGATTAGTTCCCGCAGCTCCACATCCTTCTTCTGTTGGAGCCCAGGGCTGGGGCAGCTCTGCAGGTGGGATCTCACCTGAGTGGGGCAGAGGGGCAGAATCCTCCCCTCTCCTGCTGCCCATGCTGGGGGATCAGCCCAGGGCATGGGGGGTTTCTGGACTGTAAGAGGACATGGCTGGGACGTGTCCAACCTCTCACCCATCACTTTGTGACACTGGGCTCTCTAGGAAAGGTGCAGAATGTCCCGAATGTCTTACATTGAAAAGCCATCACAAGCAGTTCACAGCCATCCTAAGAACTGCCTCTAAGAGAGCATGAGGAATGTTTGGTGAACCTTTCCAGTTCCATCCCTTCTCTTCTATATGAAGGCTTCATTTTTGAGTTTTCATTTTAGCAGTGCAGTTGACTGGTAAGTGTTATCAGTGACTGTCAGTAGTGTTAGTCCTTACTGATCACAAAATCATGGAATCACAGAATGTTTTGGGTTGGAAGGGTCCCTAAAGACCATCTTGATCTATTCACTGCCATGGGTTGGGAATCTCCTACTAGACCAGGTTGTTCAGATCCTCATCCAGCCTGGACTTTAAACAACTGAACATGGTTTGTTCTCACAGTGGACCAGGTACTTCACTTCCAGTTCCTTACAAGTCCCTGAAACATGTTCAGGTCCTCAGGTTTTACATGATAAAAACTGGATACCAATTCCCCACTAAATATGAAATTAAATTAATCCCAAACTTGTGTCTACTGGGCAGAGATGTTACATTTAAATCCCTTTACACCTCCTGACAAATTTAGGAATTAGTATGGTCTTGAGACCTGTGCGTCAGTGAACTTCATCGTTGCTGTTATCTGGATCTTACCTGCAGTGACAGGGTTTATTCAGCTCTCCTCAGGCTCCCTTTAATCTCCTGAGAGCTGCAGCTGTTTTCATTTATTGCTGTGCCTCAAAAGGAACCTGTCTGCTCTCTCTGCTTCCCCAAAAATGCCTTTGTGGGACACCTTTACAGTGGCATCAACTGAACTGGTGACATTGGATACCTGGTCCTGGGGCTGCCTGGGGAGTGGGACTGGGCAGGAGAGGGTGACTCCAAGATTTCCATCCTGCCTGCCTTTTCTGGAAGCGCTTGCAGCCTTCCCATGAAACCAAACATGGGATAATCCCCTCAGCCCTGCTCCTCGAGGAACTGGTTACCCACTAGGAAGGAGCAACGTGACTTCGTCAGCCAAGGAAGGTGGTGAGCAGTGCAGGGAGCTGGGTTTCTCCCCTTGGAAAAGCATTAACAGCTCAGGCCTCCAGTTTGATGGACTTGCTCGGTGCTTTTCCAAGCTGGGATTTAGGAAAAGCAACTACACAGCATTTCCTACTTCCCCCCATGGGATTCCAGTGATTTAATTGGCTCTGAAGGGCAGGGATGTATCTCATCGAGTAGCTGGCTGCTGTTGTCACTGTGCCACGCTGCTCCTCTGAGCTCAGTGTAAAATAAACTTATCAGGCAATGCTTCCCCTTCCAAGCAGGGTGAAGGTTGGCCCCTGTGCCAATGGGAATGTGGGTAACATCCAGATTTTCTGTTCTGCTGGGTCACTGGAAAAGCCAATGTGGAGCCATGGACCATGGGAGGAAGTGGAGCTGGATTTCACACCCTAAATAAGGTAAGCTGTATTCTCTGTAAAATTATTCTTCCCACAGTCCCTGATGATTATTTTTTTATAAATGATAATCATTGATTCACAGAATGTTTTGGGTTGGAAAGGTCCTAAAAGGTCGTCCAGTTCCACCCCCTGCCATGGGCAGGGACACCTTCCACCATCCCAGGTGGCTCCCAGCCCTGTCCAGCCTGGCCTTGGACACTTCCAGGGATCTAGGGGCAGCCACAGCTTCTCTGGGCACCCTGTGCCAGGGCCTCCCCACCCTCTCAGGGAACAATTCCTTCCCAATATCCCATCCATCCCTGCCCTCTGGCAGTGGGAAGCCATTCCCTGTGTCCTGTCCCTCCATCCCTTGTCCCCAGTCCCTCTCCAGCTCTTCTGTGGCCCCTTTAGGCTCTGGAAGGGGCTCTGAGCTCTCCCTGGATCCTTCTCTTCTCCAGTTGAACACTCCCAGCTCTCCCAGTCTGGCTTCAGGGCAGAGGGAGCCTTCAGAGCATCTCCATGGCATCCTCTGGACTCAGTCCAACAGGTCCATGTCCTCCTTATGTTGGAGGTCCCAGAACTGGAAGCAGCACCTCAAGTGGGGTCTCATGATGCTGGAAACCTCCCCCAAGCCTATGAATGTAACAGAATATTTCCTTGCATTTAACTCTGTCACTACAGAATTGTTTGTTTAATGCATGAACTTCTGTGTCAAACCAAATAAAGACAGGATGGTGCACAAATCCCAACATACCTGGGTTTCCCTTTGGAAAAAAAGTCAAGGAAAAGGTGACTGGTGACTGCAGCTTCTTCCATCTCCCTCTGGCTGAAGAATCAGCCCAAGCATTACCTCTTTCCAATGTGGGCTGCTACACCTTGGTGTCTTTATTCTCTCCTTGGTCCTTCCTCTAGACAAGGAACTGCAGAGAAATCACCTTCCCCTGATTCCCTGCTGATCTTCTGAGATCCTCTGTGGCCCATTTTTCCTAAAGCTCTGTCCACACCAGGTCTCCTTATTTTTCTCTCCTTTTTCATCCTGAGGACAGAATTTCTATTTTATTCCCATTGTTTATGGTGTGAACCTTGGACTTCTCCTGTGCAGGGCCAGGAGTTGGATTTTGATGAACCACGTGGGTCCCTTCCATCTCTGGATGTTCTTTAATTCTGTGTTGGTGACACCTTTGCAGCCCCCCTCTTCTCCCCATGAACCACGTGGGATTCTGATTTTTGTGCCCTTTTGCACTCAGTAAATCTTTTCCCCTGCCTTGGCTCCACTTCACCATTTGTACCACTTTGGTCCTGAGTGGGAACGTAGAGTCCCAGAATGGTTTGGGTTGGAAGGGACCTTAAAAATCATCTGATTCCAGATCCCTGACAGGAATCTTCCCATCTCATGACTTTGTCCTCTACTAACTCAGCTTCTCTTGCCAGGAACAGCCTCCAGTTTCAGGCAACAACATAGAATTTTCACCTGTTTTGGGGAAATCCATTCACTTGACTTTGCCACTTAAGTGTAAGGAGATGGAGCATAAACACTATTTATTCCATAGATCCTTTTTTGTAGGACGACAGATATTTTTTGCTTTTTTTTATTCTCCCACTGTATTAAAAGCAACACCAATTCCCCTTCTCTGTTTTTAAATGCTTTTAATTAATTTGGCTTTGCACAGGTCATTTAATAACTCAGGGGATGGATGAGATTTGCCCAGCTTGAAATGGACACTGGAAGTCTCTCATCTCTGTGGCAAAAAATTATCACGTGGCTCTTTCAGGCATCATCACAGAATTATGTCTGGCTATTCTGAAGTCCTGGTTCAGGCACACTCTGTGCTTTCTGATATGTGCAGTCACCAGCATTTCCAGCTTTGCCAAGTGCTCTTATCATTTCTTCCATCTGCCAGCGCACACAATATTTCTGAATCTGTTAATTAAGGAACTGAAGTTTTGCCCTAAGACACCAGAGTAACTGGTTCAGTTTTTTTGCAGGGAAAACTGATGCCTGCCTTGTCCATAATTACCTAAATTGTTGAGAAAAAAAAAATATTCTGCTTTCATGTTGATTCACTTTTGTAATTTCATTGCCGGGGCTAAGTGTGGCGCCCATTTAAATTATCTCCTGCTCTCATTTTACTCAAGACATGTTATTTACTAACAAAGATTCAATATGGAAAAACTGGAAGGTGACAACTACCTCCTTCATCAATGCAAATGACAATAATCTCCTCTCCTCCACCGTGTAAATATAAACACTGAATCATCCCAGACAGAAATACCCTCCTGCATTTAGAAATATGAATGTGCAAAGGAGACACCTGCTCTCATTTATGGAGTCATAAAGCTCAAGTTTATCCAGTGATTCCATGGCAAATCATTCAGGAGATCAGCAGCAGTGTGGACACAGACTAAAAGTGTCCTCAGTGTTTCTTCCAAGAATATGAACATTCTTCACCCTTCGGTTATCCTTGCACTTGGAAAGAGAAGATTAATTTTCCTTCTTGTCAAGTTATTGGATTTATTTCTATTAAAAATCAGCCCGTACAATTCCACTACAATTTATTTTTTTCTAATAGCTCTTTGATATTAATAATTACCTCTATATGGCTTCTAAAGCAACATCAAACCTTCCACAAGTGATCACCTCTTGGAGTAAGTGCTGTTGGGTGTGTAGAGGTTTCTGCTGAGGGTGATCTCAGGGTGATGCTCCTTTTTGTCAGGAACTCAACTGATGGAAGAGCACATGGAAGCCTTTGCCATCAGACTTTTAAACGTGCAGTTCTGTAGTTGACAGCGCTTGAGTTCAACCATAAAATCCCAGAATGGTTTGGGTTGGAGGGGAACATAAAATTCATCCAGTTCCACCCCCTGCCATGGGCAGGGACACCTCCCACTATCCCAGGTTGCTCCAAGCCCTGTCCAGCCTGGCCTTGGACACTGCCAGGGATCCAGGGGCAGCCACAGCTTCTCTGGGCACCCTGTGCCAGGGCCTCCCCACCCTCACAGCCAACAATTCCTTCCCAATATCCCATCTAACCCTGCCCTCTGGCAGTTTGATGCCATTCCCTCTTAACCAAGTTTTGAAGGAGACTATGAAAGTTTGTGACTTCCAGAGGATCCATTGACTGCAGTGACCTTTTTGCCTCCTGGACTCCATGAATCCTCTCCTGGCACTGAGCAAACTTCATCCAAATGTTTATTTAACAGGAGCACTGCAGACCTACAGCCCCTGACACCTGTGACAGACCCTGCACAAGAGGAGCATCCCCAGGGCTCAAACTTTGCTCAGCCCCACTCACGGCTGTTGGAAAAGCCTTCAGGAGTGGGTACCTTTCTTGGGTCTGGATTTGAAAGGTATTTTGGTAGATGTGAGGGTCCAACTGTGATGTAAAACATCCCTGAGGAGCTGAGAATGCAAAAACTTTGTCAAAATTCTCGAACAAGAGGAGAAAACCCCATCAGAAAATCTCCTTGGAATGGATTTGGCTGCACTGTGCCATAACCCAGCAGAGCAGAGCACAGGGGCAGCTCCTGCTGAGTTACTTTTTGCATAAGAATATTAAACCTGAATGCACAAAATAATATCATCCTTCTTCTCAGAGATTGTATCATCGAATCACAAAATGGTTTGGTTGGAACAAACTTTGAAGATCATCTCATTCCAACCCCCTCCTTCCATAGACCAGGTTGCTCCAAGCCACCCTTCCCTAAACAAAGATAATCAATAAACCTGCACATGGCTCCATGAATCTTGCTGAGAAGACAAAAATTAACACCTCCAAAGGCAGCCCTTCTCTCACCCTGCTGAAAATCCAAATTCTCCAGTCTCTGCTGGCTTCTCTTTTCATTCCTCTTTGTGCTTGGAGCCGTTCTTTTCTCCACAAGGATGGGTGTTTAGATGCTCGCCTTCTAATCAGCCACAATTACAGCCTTTTCCAGGATCTTCTGCTGCCAAATTGGAGGGGGGAAGAAGAGAAAAGGTTTTAAAAAATAAGAGAGAGAGGCTAATGCTTGCAAAGACATATGTGTTTAGTGTTGTTGGCAGATTTGTAAACTTATTAGTGCCTCCACACACCATGTAATTAAGATCTACTGGTAATTAGTCAATAGTTAAAAATAGGGGTTGGTATTGTGCTGCCGAGAACGCCTACAAAATAATGTGTTCTCTGCTCTGAAGATGCAGTTAGTGTCTCTAAAAAATGTTAATGTAAAAAATACGTATTCGTTTCAGAAGCAGATTTTTAGCAGAGATTTCAGCGAGTGTGTGTGTGTGTGTGTGTGTGTGTGCATCCAACCTGTTTGTCTTTTCAACATTTATATCAGTTTGTGTGATGTCCAAAGAGCCTGACTGCATGTTTTGTCTTGGATAAAAATGTTAAACTACAAAACTGCAGACTCGGCACAGCCGTGGAGAGGGAACGGGAGCCGTTCTCATTTGTCGATTTCCATTGGAATAAACCTGCTCATCAAAGGGAATTGTTCAAAAATCCACGGGAATGGCAGATGTGCAGCACCATGGGGCAGATGTCTGGTGTTTGGAGAGCCATCCGTGTATTTTCTAAATATTCAGGGATTACCAGAGTCTATGGATATAATCCTTTAGTAACCTGGAATGTCAAAGACAACACAAAAACACTCTTAATGCCTTGTAGCAAACAATTTGGCCAAACTGCCTTGGAAGAGCAGGTTAGAAGTCGCTTTATCCCATGAAAGAAGACCCAAAAGAGGTGATGTGGTTTATTTTGAGATTTCTTAACTCCTGCTCCAGAGCTGAGAGAGTTGCTGGTGATGCTGTGGAAGAACGTCTCATTTGGCTGTCATAAGCAATCTGCAGTGATTTGTTGTGCAGACAGGCATTTGTCTCAAGTAATCCAAAGGGCTTATTGTGATTGCTTGCTAGATCCAAGGAACGCAGCGTCGACTCGATGGGGGATTCATTTATTATGCTCCCAAACCTCTCCTAAATCTTTCCTTATGTCATGTCAATGGATTTGGCAGGCCACCCTCAGACAGCAGCGATGCGCTGCTGGGGGGAGATTTACCTTTGCCAAGCAGGGTTGGTGGCTGCGTTGATAGAGCTGCTCCTGAAGTGCCTGTGGAGAGGGGGAATTCTGCTCCAGGAAAGAAATTGGACTTTGTTTGGTGCTCTGGAGAGATGCATCTTTTGTTGACCTTAGAAGGAAAAAACCTTACTCCAAATCCGGGGTAAAGCAGGAAAGACCAAGCCTGGACGATCCTACCAGGGACAACTAAGTTATTTCATGGGTTGTTGATGATACAACATGAGTTCACAGAACCACAGAAAAATGGAATGGGTTGGGCTGGAAGGGACCTTAAAAACCACCTCATTCCGAACCCCTGCCATGGGCAGGGGCACCTCCCACTATCCCAGGGTGCTCCAAGCCCTGTCCAGCCTGGCCTTGGACACTTCCAGGGATCCAGGGGCAGCCACAGCTTCTCTGAGCAACCTGTGCCAGGGCCTCCCCACTCTCACAGGGAACAATTTCTTCCCAATATCCCATCTAACCCTGCTCTCTGCCAGTGTGAAACCTTTTCCTCTCACTCAAGGCTCTTGTAAATGGTGTTTCTCCAACTTTTCTCCCTTTAGGCTCCCTTTAGGTACTGGAAGGCCACAATTATGTCACTCCAAACCTTCTCTCTTCCAGGCTGCACAATCCCTACCCCCTCAACCTTTCCTCTTAGGAGAGGTGCCCCATCCTCTGGTCATTTTGGTGGCCTCCTCTGGACTCACTCCAATCCATGTCCTTCCTGTGCTGTGTCACCTCAGTGGGGCAGAGGGGCAGAATCCTGCCCTCCCCTGCTGCCCACGCTGGAGGATCAGCCCAGGACATGGGGCTTTCAGGTCCAGGGCATGGCCAGCCCATCATCAGCACCTCCAAGTCCTTCTCCCAGGGCTGCTCTTGATAGGTGACATCTGGAAAACCCTCTGGGCATCCCTGCTACCCAGACACCTGGCATTGGTACCTTTGAGTTCACAGAGAGATTTATAGCAGTGTTTCTTTGATGCTGAAAATGAATTTCAGTGTGGCATTTACAGAGTGAGTTTTCTGCTAAAAAACCTGAATAGCCATTGAAGCTTACTTTCAAATAGCTTTTTCAGGTATGGATGTGTCCATTCTCTCACCCTTTCCCAAGTCCTCTTTCCCTGATTAAGTGTGGCAGTTAACCAGCACACGGCAAATACTTTGGGAATGTCATCAAGTTTATTACACGGAACCCATGTTACATGATGATAATTAAAATGTATGGATGTATATTGGAGATGCAACCAAAAAAAATCACTCATTGGAAAAAAGAAAAAGAATCCAACCAAATTGTAGACTCACCGAATGGTTTGGGTTGGAAAGGACCTTAAAAGATCATCTCATTCCATGAGCAGGGACACCTTCCTCTAGATGAGTTTCAGCCCCATCTCCAAATAAAGTGAAACCAACAATCTTTGAACAAGGAGTGGCTCTAAGAATTCCCTTCTCTGGGAGCTGTGCCTGTCATCTGCAGCTTTACCTGGCAGAAGACATTGATAGGATGTCTTTTGTCTCCTTGGGGTCTAGTAGGAACTGTTGGAGGGATGAAGGAGTTGTTGGAGAGGATAGGAATGATAAAGACACAGAAAATCAGAGATGGGCTCTCTGAGGGTGTGATCTCCCGAGCCTTGTTTCCTCAAGAAACCAGAAGAACATAAAAAAAACCTTTATTCCTTTAGCTCTTTTCTGCTTCACTTCTTCAAGCTCTTTATAAATCACCGTTCCCAAATCTCACTGTCCAGCCTGGGCTCACTCGGGACTCAAACACATCCTGCAGCATCACCTTGGGGCAGGTGCACATTTCTCCTGGAGCAAATCTCCATTTACCAGCTGATCAGGCACCTCTGGGGAGCTCCAGCTGATCCCTGCTCATGCCAGAGCTTGGGAAGAAGTCACTGCATGAGAGCTGCTGGGGCGTGAGGACCTCTGGGACACGCGGCTGCCGAGGCTGGACAGTGACAAAGCTCTCCAGAGGGACTCGGGACATCTCCTGCACAGCCTGCAAAATCCTGCAGGACTCAAGGTCTGGGAATAGGAAACAACTGCTGGTCTGTTCCAGATTGTGAACTAGGAAGAAAAGCCCGTTTGAGGCAAATGGCAATGAGTTCAAGGAGTCCTTTGGGGTGAAAATGCGTGGAAAGTGGAATTATTAAAGATGAAAAAGTGTTTTCTCTGTTCTTGCTTTTCTTATAGGACCTTACTAAAGGCCAACAGTGGGGAGAAAATATGAGGTGAATCCTTGATTTCACAGGATCATACAGGTTGGGAAGATCCTTAAAGGCCATCAAGTCGAAATTTGGACCACCTTGTCAACCAGACCAGAGCATTCAGTGTCACTTCCAGCTATTCCTTGAACACCTGCAGGGGTGGTGCCTCCACCACCTCTCTGGGCAGCCTGTCCCAATTTTTAACAACCCTTTTCATAAAGAAATTCCTCCTGAAGTGCAAAAATTTGAAGCAATCCGGCTTCTGCATTGCTCCTGGGGCACCCTGCTCTCCTGGAGGATGCACAGGACCAGTTTGGCCCAGGGTGAGGAGAGGCTGGAGCAGCCCCTGTGCTCCTGTCCCTGCAATGCACAACCCGTCAGGGTTTGCTTCCCAGCGATGCCTTTTCTTCTTAGTTTGGAGTTTTGCTTTGAAAGGCAGTTCTGGTGACTCTGATTTGTGATGACAGCAACTTCAGTGGCATTTAAAGAGACTGGAAGGAAGAGATAAATAAGCTTGAAGATTGCTTAATAAAGGAGTGGAGGAATTGTTCTTCCCCATGAGGTCCTAAACACGAAGCCAGGCGTGGGAATTCGTCTCGCCTTGTTGTAGCCATCTCGAAGTTGGGGATCTTCCTTGTCCAAGCTGATGCTTCAGAGTTTCTCTGGAGGATTTGGAGAGGATGTCAGCATAACTGGAAGGCAATTCCTCTCCGTTTTTGGCATGTATTTTGGGACAGGAGGAACCATGCTCTGGAGGTTCCCATCCTTTTTCTGCTGACTGCACAGAAATTTAACTTTTAGAGGGGTGAAATTAGGCAAGGGCAGCCCAGACCAGACAGTGAGAAAATCCTTGTTCAGAGAGAGATGTTTTGATTAGGTGACACTTTGAGTGTTGCTTCTTGGGTTGCCAGAGAGCCAGGAATGGTGAGTTTGGTTTTTGGGAAGTGTCAAAAAGTGCTCCTAGTGACATTTCCCCTGGGAAACCCCGCCAGAACCAGAGAAACTCATCTCCTGCTCTGCTCAGGGGATGGGCACTACAGGACAGAGGGAATCCCATGGAGGTCAAGCAAAGCTGGAGCACAGCAAGGACTCCTCCAAGAGAAGTGTGAGTGGCTCAGTTCTCTGCTGGTTAGGCTGATCAGAAAGGGCATGAGGGAGTCTGCGGCACAAATGCTCAGGTTGAGTCTCAGAGAGGATAACAAGTTCTGGCATTTTTAGGGCAGAATGGAAAGAAGATTTTAAAAAAAAAAAAAAAGGAAAAAAGGAGCTGAAACAGCAGCAAACAATAACTCTTGATCTACATCTTACAGATCGTTGTACTTGCAATGGGGCAACTGTCCAGGTAAAGGCCACAAAACTGGGCCTGTCGAATGAGACCTGCCTTGACCCAAAAAGTTCTTAATTGTCCTTCCACCTCCAGCAGAGGTTGTGCAACCTGGACTAGGAACTCTGCAGCACCTGTAGTATTTCACCTTAAGAGAGGAAAGAATCCCCATTTCTATGAGACATTCCCATTTTTTGCTGCCCAGAGAGGCTGTGGGCTCCCCATCCCTGGAGATGTTCAACACCAGTCTGGGCAGGGATCTGAGTGATCTGATTTAGTGGAAGGTGTCCCTGCCCATGGCAAGGGGCTGGAACTGGATGTTCTTTAAGGTCCACCCCAACAGAACACATTCCATGATTCTATGATCCAATAAAGAGAGACTTAATTCATAGACCTGAACACGAAGAACAGTCCTGGGAATGGCAGAGGGGATGGTTTTAAATTAGGAGACGTTTAGTTTAGAGATCAGGAAGGAATTGTTCCCTGTGAGTGTGGGGAGGCCCTGGTTGCCCAGAGAAGCTGTGGCTGCCCCTGGATCCCTGGAAGTGTCCAAGGCCAGGTTGGATGGGACTTGGAGCACCCTGGGATAGTGGGAGGTGTCCTTGCCCATGGCAGTGGGTCTGATTCAATGAGCTTTTAAGTCCATTCCAACCCAAGCCATTCTAGGATTCTATGATCCTGCTGATCCTGCTTAGGACAGGCCAGGAACACCCCCAGGAAATCTCTAGATGAGAATGGCACTCACTGCTCTCTCCAGTCAGCGCTGCACGAGGTGCTGTGAGGATGCAGCACGCCTGGAGTGTGGCTGTTCATTAATTAACATTCCAGGGAGAAGCTGCCGGTTCCACTCCCGTGAGCTCGTTCCCCTCCTCGGTGTGGCTGCAGCTCCTGGCTGCCAGGAGGATTTGGTGCAAGGTGGTTGGGCCAGCAGCATGAGAGGCAGCAAATTCCTGTTTTCAGGAGCTGGGGTAGTGTGGTGACACTCCAGGGACAAGCACACACCCCGTTCCTTGCTCCAAGTTTCTCACAGGGAATCCAACACCCTTGGATTGCTCATGTCATGTACACCGCTGCTTCCACCTCCTTGTCAGCAGCTCTTTTATCACTTCCTGATTAAACAAAACATTTAAATCCTTATCCCTTATCATGTCCTGATCCTGAGACGTGTCTGTGTGGCAGAATATTCAAACCAGCTCCCAGTGCCACTTGTTTCAAGGAGCACAGATGGGCTTCAGGTTAATTTTAGGTGTAATATTTTGCTAAGTCAGGATCTTCCCCTGCAAAGGACAAATTCCTGGGTACAGAGAGGGCAGTGCAAGGAGACATCCCTGTCGCTGCAGGAGACACGAGCTAACACTGTTTTTGCAGGGGAAAATATGCATGGAAGGACCTCACAGCTTCCTCCTGAGTCTGCAAGTCTGCCTTGAATTGTTTAATAGAGGTGATGGTAGAGGGTGACTTGGGAGCTGGAACTCACCTGAGGGTCAAAGCCATGAGAGCCTTCCAGCCTTAGGAGGGATCTGAGTGTTTTCATTGTATTTTCTATCCCTGTTGTTAATCCATCCATCCATCCATCCATCCATCCATCCATCCATCCATCCGTCCATGCATCCATCCATCCATCCATCCATCCATCCATCCATCCGTCCATGCATCCATCCATCCATCCATCCATCCATCCATCCATCCGTCCATCTGTGTCCATCCATCCATCCATCCGTCTGTCTGTCTGTCTGTCCATCCATCCATCCATCTGTCCATCCATCCATCCANATCCATCCATCCATCCATCCATCCATCCATCCACCCAGGCTGTGCGTTGGCCTCGGTCAATCCACTCCTTGGATTTTTCCTGCCAGATGGGGATGTGTTCACCTCTGAGTTTCCCATCTAAAGCACCTGAACCACAGCTTGTGTCTCAACAGGTGAGTTGTGCCACAAACTCCTTTTAGGGGCATCACTGCTGGGAAACAGAATCATAGAATCATGGAGTGGTTTGGGATAGAAGGGGCCTTAAAGATCATCCTATTCCCACCCCCTTCCATGGACAGGGACACCTTCCACTATCCCAGGCTGCTCCAAGCCCTGTCCAACCTGACCTTGGACACTTCCAGGGATCCAGGGGCAGCCACAGCTTCTCTGGACAACCTGTGCCAGGGCCTCACCACCTTCTGAGCAAACAGTTTCTTCCTAACTCTTCCTCTGTCAGTCTGAAGCCTCTCCACATGTTCTATCACTCCATGCCCTTGCCAAAAGTCCCTCTCCCTCTTTTTTATAAGCTCCCTTTAATTACTGGAAGGTCACCATGAGGTCTCCTTTTCCAGACTGAACAACCCCTGCTTTTTCAGCCTGTTTTCCTAGGAAAGGTGCTCCAGCCCTCAGATCACCTTTGTGGCCTCCTCTGCACTGATTTCCCAGGACCTCTCCTTTTTTCATCACAAGAGCCTGGATGTGGCCCCAAAGCACTCTCCCCAAGCGGGCTGTGTGGGTTTTGTGGACAGAGATGATGGATGGCTCTCACAGCACTGCAGCAAAGCCTGTTTTCTGTGGATCCCTGTGCACTTCCCCCCCAGAGCTCGGGGAATTGCAGATCCAGGTGTGTTTGACAGTGTGAAGGCAGAGTAACAGTCTGGCAGCTGGGCCCTGCTGGGAAATCCTGTGCCTGCCTGGTGCTGGCTTCCCGACGTCAGGGAGCTGCAATCATGACCAGAGGTGATACCTTCATTTCCAGGTGCTTCTGCTCTTTCAGCTATTTGCCTCCCAAAATCACTCTTTATTGCTACGTGTGAAAACCTCCACCGCTGTGCGAAATTACCGCGGATCAGATGGGAGCGGATCCCTGGCGCTGGTTTTCAATAGGATATTTCACAGCTCTCTGCTTGCTGGGAAACATCCATTTCTGCTCCAGCCTGTGCTGACCCGCAGGAATCACAGCTTTCACAGCCTCCTGATGCAGAGCTTGGGCCCTGTAATCAAAGGTGCAGCCCCTTGGATGTTTGGGTTCGAAGGGCAATAATTCTGGGGTCCCCCATAACCCCACAATGGGCATTTTTTGTCTGAGCAGTTTTCACATTATAGCTGGATGCTGTTTTTCCAAGATGCTGCTTGTCTATGCCCTCTTCTTCCCTCCAAATATTACAAAACAGAAATTGTTCCCTGTGAGGGTGGGGAGGCCCTGGCACAGGTTGCCCTGAGAAGCTGTGGCTGCCCCTGGATCCCTGGAAGTGTCCAAGGCCAGGTTGGATGGGGCTTGGATCACCCTGGGACAGTGGAAGGTGTCCCTGCCCATGGCAGGGCATTGGCACAAGATGACATTTAAGGTCCTTCCAACCCAACCCATCCTAGGCTTTTAAGAACTTGCAATACCTGATTTATGCTCCAATGTAGAAGAGTTGCCTTAATGCCACATTACCTTTTTCTCTTGCACATGTTGGAAATCTTAATTAGGGTGAGACTACACAGGTTCTGATTTCCCTGATTTATCCTCATAAATACATGTAGATCCCAGTCCTTGGCCACAATCAATGCACCCATCAGGGTGTTAGGTTTCCTCTCTGGTTTGCATTTGAATCATAGAATGTCCTGAGCTGGAAGGGACCCACAAGGACCATTAAATCCAGCTCTTGTCCTTGCACAGGACACCCCTGGCAGTGATAGCATCATGGCTGGGCTTTTCATTGACATGGAAACCAATGGCTTGTCATGGGAGGGAGGTCAGTGTTTCAGTGTTTGCTGAGGATGGAATTACAGAATCACAGAATGGTTTGGGTTGGAAGGACCTGAAAAACCATCTCGTTCCTCCCCCCTGCCATGGGAAGGGACACTTTCCACAAATCAAGTTGCTCCAAGCCCTGTCCAGCCTGGCCTGGAACACCTGCAGGGATGGGGAGTACATGTCCTCTCTGGGCATCTCTGAGAGCTCCTTCCTCACTCCTCACTCCTGAACTGGATGAAGTCTCACCTGCAGTCCCCCAGGATATTTCAGACTCCATTACATCAGTGCCCTGTGGTGCTTTGCTGACGTTCCAGGCCTGGATTTGCTGCTGGGGCCATCCTGAGCCACGGATTTCCCAGCGCACAGTGACTCAGTGTAGCACACTAATCACACCCGGCCCCTTCCCTGATCTCCCCAGCTCCTGCACAGCAATTGCCATTCCCACTTAGACCACCAGCTCATCAAACCCTCCTTCCTGCCTCCGGCCATGGCCAAAACCTGAGGCTCCTGAGGTTGCCTCCAAAGTGACTGCACGGTTCTGGGTGTGCGGGTGGAAAAGCTCTTCCCCGGCTGCCGCCCAAGATCCACTTATGCGCTGGAGCATGAGATTTGATTACCTTTATTACAGGATCTTCGCATGCAGAGCTGCAAATGTTCGTGGTCATGCAATTATCCCGTCACAGCAGTTGACTCAGTGACCTTCTTTGGCAGTGGAGTCCATAAATTGGCTTTACACAGCAGAGGGACTTCTGAATTCCTGCTCCTCCGCTGAACTTCATCATCTCCGAGTGACATCCAGTGACTTGTATTATACAGGGCAGGGGAAAGTGGAAAGAGAGTTTTGGGCCTG
>VZTZ01016089.1:4405-57319 GCA_013400955.1 Drymodes brunneopygia
CCATTTCTGCAAACTAAAATGCTGTTTTTTGGATGAAGGACAGCCCCTATTGCTGTGAACCACAGTTGGTTAAACAATACTCCAGTATTATCAGTTGGTTAAATAAGCTCCAATAGGGCTATCATGAGCACAGAGAGAGCAGTGCCACTCAAGGGTCTGGGCAACACAACGCAGTACAGGTGTTTTGTTTGTTTTGGAGACAGATACAGAATTTTATCCTGGTAATACTTTTTAAGTTTTCTTATATTCATCCTTATTTTTTCATTCCTACTTTATGATTTTGACCAGAAATTCCTCCTCTATGTAGAGCTGCTTGTTAGACATTAATTTTTTAGTAGGGGTGGTTTAGGGCTGTAGACAATACATGCAGGCATCAGTAGCATTTTGAGAATTCCTTTCTGCTGAGTGCTGTGTTTTGATTACATGAGAATTTTTGGTTCAGGATTGCTGCTTATAGAAGCCCACAAATTCAAAATAATCAAAGTAGGCTGAAGATAATTGGATGGGAAGGATAGAAGTAAAAGTAACTAGATGTGGGTGAGAAATGCAGATATCTCAGCAACTCATGTACGCTTCATTGCAGCACTTAAATAGAATTTGTACTTTCATTATGATATTCATGCTTTCTCAATGTGTTGTTACACACCCTTGCTCTTGCCTCAGCTCTGAAGATGTTAGGCATCCCTCTAATTTTTACTCTGAAGACATAAATCAATATCTACTTAAACGTGTGCAAATTCGTACTCAAAATTTATCTAAACCTCAGAAATGAGTTATGCAGTGCAAGGCTGTTCGATGTTTGTAATATTATATATTCCACCTATTCCTGTGGGATACAGATTTTAAGAAAGATGACTGTACTGACTACCAGGTACATGCAATGGAAAAATTATGGCTTTAAGCTTCCTTCAGTGTTACATATCCATCAAGTATTTTGAACTATCACACGCACAACAATACTTTTCCTGAAAGACAGAGAGAACCTGATATGAGTGATGCAGTATATATCTAAATTTTGTTTACTTTGCTCTTCTTGTAACTTAACTCAAGAAATTGTGAGGCCATATCCAGTTGATCTGAAAACCTTCCTTTAAAGCACTTCAGTGGATAACACCTTCAGTGCCTGGTATTGTATTACTGCCGGCATATATTATAGTAGTGTTTGTATGTGTGTTTGTGTGTATGTGTGTATACACTATATGTAGCTGTCATTTAGAAATGAGACTAGAATGCTGTTCTTACAATTTTGGCAGAATACACAAAACTTCTGAGTGGGAACATAAACTACATCTGGTGTTCATACTTTGTTTTATAGAAGCCAGTATCTATTCTACATACAGAACATGGCAGCAACCATTCTTAATAAAGACCAGCTTCTGTGGGCTGATTCCTCTACAAAACATTGCATTACAATCTGATTCCTTCACAGGCTATAATACACTGAACATTACTGAATAACAATTCAGATCTAGTGGATTTCCTCTGACTTGCAGTGGAGATGGGATTTGTCTGATTCTGTTCGATATGTTCATCAAAACAAAGAGGAAAAAGGATAACCTTTTCTATTTAAGGAAAAGGTTTTATAAGGAAAACTGCCATTGTTGTGCGTGCTCATGATGAGAATTGCCATAGCATTCGTAACACAGACTCTTGACTAGCTACTGAACTGTGGGCTGTGACAAATATTTAGCCCTTCATCATAACACCATGAAAAGAGAGGAAAATCAACTTGGTTATCAAATTATTGAAGTTGTATTCACCTATCTCATTTTTTAGTGTCAGACTATCTTTAGGTATCAGAGATCATCATGGAGCTTTAATTAAATGTAATTTGAAATCTACAGTGCTCTACTGAAGTCCTGTTCAGGATGGACAGCCTTTTGGACAATAGACATACAGGGAAACAGACCTTTTTATGAACTTCCTAATGAAATTAAGCATTCTGCCATTCTCCCCCAAACCTGACCCCCACAAACATACATACAAAATTGCTTGAAGTTTAAAATAAAAATGTTTATTTCTCCCTAGCTCCATTTAGTGGCATGAATATTCATATCAATATTTTCAATCTAGGTCTGAACTTTCACTGTCTCAACAGGCAGATTTGATTATGTCAATTCATTCATTTCGACACTCAACTCTCTGCTTAGGGTTTGCTGTTTTGTGTCATTCTACTCAGCTGTAGGACAGGGCTTTTCTCTCGTTCCTGAGTTGCAAACAATTTGAGGTAGATATTGTCTTGTTTTGGTTTGGTTTTTTCATGTGTCAGTGTAGCTGTTGTCACAATGGAGTCAGGACCAAAGCTTGGGGTTGCTGTGATGCTGCAATGGTAACATCCTTTTGGCTCTGTAGCACAGTGTTTTTTCCTGATTATTCCACCATATCACCTCACCAGTTTTCTAGCAGTGTCTGCTTTTTTACCCTAATCTACCAAAGAATTTTCAGACTGAAGTGCCAGTGCTTGAAATACAGTTCCACCTTGCAGACTAGCTTGCTGTCCTTTAGAGGTGAAAAGGTCTATTAATGCTTTGCCACTTTGATTACAAATGATTTGCAAATTGTACTATAGTCACCTGTCTAGACATTGTAACTGGCTTTATTAATGGGAAGCTAGGAGAGGAATTCTGCTTATGGTGGAGTACCTTTACTGCCATTGCAAGCCATTAACCACATTTCTACACATAATCTAAAGCTGAAGGATGGGATGTGCTTACTCTTCAGTAGTTTTGGCAGTTTGAAGTTACATAAACCTTCATTGTGTCATGCAATTCTGAAACATTCCCACATAAACAATTGCCTGTACATATTCAGAAATTGCATGAAAGTTTTATGAAGGCTTTTCTACTATTCGGCCTTCCTGTGTTCCTGTTCTAATTACATTGTTTAAAGAACAATAGATGAACTGAATTCCATACACATACACACCTCCAGGCTCTGTGGAAAGAGCTCCTGCTCCTGAATTTGTTGGATTAGAATTTGACTGCCAGCCTTTGATAGGGCAGTGTATGGAGGTTCTGCACAGCATCTGTTTAAAATGAGCAGACTTCATCTGTTTATGTCTGGTTATATGCCTTTTGTGCTTCATTGCTAAACATTGTGGATGGTCTTTCTGCATCATTCTTTTTGTCTGTGGCCAGAGGAGAACAGGGACTATGTTTATGACTTGTCAGGTTACTTTTGTTGTCTCATCATTCCTGAGCAAGGATCCTTTCAGAGAAAGTTATCAGCCAGGCATCTCTGGTTTTTTGCCTGCTTGTTGGATATATTTCCAATCTTCCTTTTTTTAGTACATCCTCCCCTGCACAGTATAAACACAGGGATGAGGAAGGTTGTAGAAACGTCTTCAACATCCCTGGAAATCTATCTCAAAAAAATGGTTCATATTTTTTACCGGATATATATGAGGTTGAAGTTTCCAGTAGTTTCCATGGTTTCAGCTTTAAAGGGCTATTGCACAGAGTGTTTATTTAGGCATCCTTTTGTTTTGTCTTCTGGTTTTAATGTGATTTAAAGATAAGATAGGCTGGCAGGTGGGAGATGAGTATTTCCTGTCTGGTCTACATACTTTGCTATTGAGGGGAGTCACAGCTGAGGACAGAAAGTGCTTCTAGAAAAAGAATAGAATCGAATTAATATTTGCAAGGATAAGGTAGCTTCTTTATTTGCACAGTAAATAGCCATCAGCCACAAAATTTATTACAAACCATTGCATGACAATGAGTGAAGGAAAAACATAGAATCATGATTCATGGATAACATGCAAATCAGCAGGTCCAAGTTGATTTTCAGGATTTTGGACAGTGCTGACAAATTTTGATAATGATCATGCCACACAGAGAATATGTTAGGACTGAAATAAATGGGAGTTTGAACATCCGAAGTCTTGTTTCCTGTTCTACTCAGACTATCTGAGTGGCAATGAGTCAGTATTTAAACAAACAATGACAACATATTAGCTGACTGAAACTATAAAATATGGAATAGAGATTTACAAACTACAGTTTCTGAAGATAATTTAGAAATCAAATCAGGGAATCATAGAATGGTCTAGGTTGGAAGGAACTTTAAAGATCATTTTGATCACAACCCCCTCCCATGGATAAGGGCGCCTTCTACTAGGCCATTTGACTCAGTGCTCCAGTCAGAGCTTGAACATTTCCAGGCAGGGAGCATCCACACCTTCCTTGGACAGCCTGTGCAGTGACTCACTACCCTTATAGTAAAGAATTTCTTCCTTATACATCATCTAAGCCTTCCCTCTTCTGATTTAAAGCTATTACCTTTTGTCTAATCACACTTGAAAATGGCCTCATTCCACATCTGGCTTGTAGGCTCCCTATTAAAAATAAAATAAAANGCTCCCTTCATGTTCTGGAAATCTACAGTCAGTTCACCCCAAAGCCTTCTCTTTTCCAGCCTAAACAATCACAATTCTTTTATCATTTTCTCACATGAGTGGTGCCCTATCCTTCTAATCATCTTGGTGTCCCTTTTCTGGACTTGCTCTGAGAGATCCATGTCCTTCCTGTGCTGGCACCCCAGAGCTGGATGCAGGATTCCAGGTATGGTCTCCCCAGAGCAGAGCAGAGGGGAAGAATCACCTCCCTCATGTAATTGTATCTCTAATGCTTATGTATAATAGGATATACTTCGGGGGAGAATTATTGAAATTAATTAGTTAGTGTTTTGCACTCCTGTGTGAAGTGGCATATGAACATAAGTTATTGTTATTAACCCGCTTATTAAATTTGCTGTTTACACTTACCTGGTACTATGAACTTTTCCAGGTCAGTATTTCAACATTTTAGGAGCAAAACTATTGTATTTCAACTATGGACTGTGGTTCCCAATCCAGTATGTGAACAAAAAAAATCCTTTTGTTTTTGTATAAACATAACAAGCTCTTTGGGGCTTCTTTTTGTTCATCCCAGCCCCTCTTCCCTCTGCAACAGCTTTGATTTAGCTGTGAAACTGAAGGTTTGAGTCTCCAATTCATTACTATTCAGAAACCAGAAGGAAATTTTTTTAAGAGAAAAAAATTTACAATGTGAGAAAGAACGGATTGATTCTCAGCATGGGCATTAGGAAATGCAAATGTAGATTCTCTTTCAATATTTTGGGCAAATACTTTACATTAACTTCTGGGCACCCATCGAAATGTGAAATTTTGGCATTATATTTAAGACATATTTGAATGGGTAACAGGATCCAGAGATATTCAGTTACCTTTATGTGAAAGTGTTATATTCAGTACTCACTCAGTACCCCTATCTATGCCTTTGGGCAAGATAGAAGTAGAGGAAGACATAGAATGAAATCATTGTTGCAACTTTCACCCTTATTCAATGTACTATTGCAAATGCTAGTTATTGGTTAAAGGTAACTACACAAATCTACTACCTTAATGGGAAGAAATCAGGGAGCAACTTGTTATAAAAAATTCTGTGATCATATTCCTTGAGACTGCAGGGACCACGGCTAAATTCTGTAGAATATATTTTGTTTCTTCTTTTAAAAATCAGTAACCAGTAAACATGAGAGTCAGGAGCATTTTTTCTCCTTTTTCTACATATTCTAAAAATTTCTAAATATTAGGAATTTAAGCTTATCTTGGTGACTTGGCTTCTCTGGTTTTCTGATTTCTAATATGACATGGTCAGAACGAAGCTCTAATCCACATGGCAATGAAATACTAACTTTCATCTAAATACCTCAAAGAGTTTAACCAATTAGTAAGACACCACAATTTTCTGTGAAGTTCTATACAAATAGCCATTTTTCATAGAATGTATGTGAAACATATAAGGCTTACATGGCTTGTTCAGCAACATAAATTTTCTCTTTGAAGAAGCTGGAATAGATTTGAAAATTTTTTTCTGGTCTTCTCTTTTTCATGCTAACTACTCTCTTTCCTATAGACAAACACAAAGTAAAAATACAAAATAAAACCAGACAAAAAACTCCCAAAAAGCTCCAAACACAAACAAACAAGTGAAAAATCATACATTTATTGAATAACATTGGAAAAATCACATTCTGCAATTTATGCAGTGTTTTTTATCGTTAAGACTATGCTTTCTTTAAAGCAAAATTGTTTTTTAAGAACTATACATCATCCCTGACTTCTGTTTTTCTTATTACCTCTTCTTTCTCTCAGCTATGGATCCTAATATTTTATGCTAAATGGTGAAAAGTAGTTGTTCTGCTGTTCCAGGCTTTGCTTCTAACTTTGTAGTGTCATTATATCTCAGTAAGTCAATATGGAAAATAACTTGAAGTCACTTCATGCAGTGTGCTTAGTGTTTTTTCATTACTGAAGAAAATAATAATTTAGGCTATTTACTTCATCTGTAAAAACTATTTGCATTTGTATTTTCTGTATCAATGTGTTTCCTGAAACATCTGAAGTGATTTATACAGGTTTGTGCAGAAATTGCATCTTCATTTCCACATGTTTAGGCAAAGTAGGCTCAATGCTAAACATTATACAACTGATAAACTGTGTTCGTGCTCAACTCAAACTTAATGAAGATGAGAAAGATAAATGTGTAAAATCTTGAAGTCTTTCCTTCTGTACAATTTGACTAGCTGGTCTGGAAATTTTTCTTGGGGTTTTCAGTCTGTTTTACTGTATTTTATCAGAACCATTAGCTTGTTCTATGTTTGTTTGGGGTTTTTTTGTTAGGTGGTTTGTATTTTGTTTTGCAGCATGGGCAATATTATATTTTGTTAATCAAACTTTCTCTTATAGTTTTCACTGTAAATATTGGTTGCTTGTAATGAAAATGCTGGCAGAGGATACTAAACTTGAACCCCTTTGGCAGTCAGCCTTGTTCAAAGTTAACTTATGTGGCATCAGTAAGTTTTTAAGTACTTAATTTCATTGTCTTTGTTTGCCTTTATTAATATACCTTGTCAGTGTGAATTGGTAAAATTGGACAAAAAAGTAAACAAAGTTATTCTGAGTCTTTCATTAGACATAAAAAAAGCGTAGTGTGACTCAAAGTCATTAAAAATTTCAGTTTGGGGAATGTCAGGGTAGAATAGTTCTTTCTTGAGATTTCCACATTTTGTTTTCAGGGAAAGTTGGTATGTGTGAGATAGTCAGGAAGATAAATTTTCTTTCTTAAGGTATCAGGCATGGAATAAGACAAGAAAATGAACTTTTAATTGGATACCTTCAGTATTTCCAGATTTTAAAATAAATGTCCCAAAATGGTCCAAATCTTAGACTCTCAGAACTGAGTCTAGTGAATGCGCCTTCAGCTTCTGCCTCTTTCTGCATTTTATGTGATCTTCTTGTCTTTGTAGAAATAGATATACAGCCCTCCTTGGTCTATTAGAGTTGGTTTGGAAAGTAGGAACTTTAGAAAAAGATCGGGTTTAAAGAGTGTCTAGGGAAAGAGTGTACCTTAGCTAGAGCTCTGACTGAAATCAGTAAAAAATATTAAAAATGCATCCGTTACTGAATTCCATCTGGTTGTTGGGCCTCACTGAAGCAAAGTAAAACAGGGGTTATGTCTAATTGTGATGGCTCTTTGTAGTGACATAGTAATGTCATTTGTTGCTCAGATGGCCTACTTTTTGCTATAGCTAATTAGCAAGGTAATCAATATTAATGATGACTTTATCATTTACAATAACTCACTGCTTATTTTAGGGCTAATTAGTCCTAATCTTATTATGGAAAAGGCTAATAATTGGCAGTTAATAATTTTCAGACTCTTCAGTGGATCTAACAGTACAGTAACCTAGCAGAAGTTGATCATGCAAGGGCAATAGGGTCAAAACAGCTTAAAGAGAAACTGTAACTGGTTGATGAGCTTGGAGGGGTGCAAAAAGATCAGTCCACTAGCATACATTGGTAAAATACAGAAAGAAATTAATTCATAATTAAATTTTGAATTGAGTTAAAGGTACTTGAACCAAAGCCTTGAGTTGGTGGAAAATGTAGATTAATGAGTAAAGTTAGTATTTCCGGGTCTCTAAAACATTATTTGAGTGAGATGATATAACTTTATTTCCACCAAAATATGCAGGTAATTAATGCATAGGGATACACAAAACCTAGAGTGACATGACTCTTGTCCCAAGCCATTTTGCCTCACCAAGACTTTCCCTTGACTGTGGTGTACTTGGAGGGACCACTGCATAATACAAGGGCTTCACTTGTGTTTAGGGCTTTCTGGTTTGCTAAGGAGGTTACAGTGTTCCAGTAGTAAGCTCCTGTAGCTCCTGAAAGCCATTTATCTGTGATTAATCCAGGCTGAGGGATCCCAAAGAGGCTGAACAAACAGACACATGGAAGTGCACAGCATGAGAATGAGTCGAATATGTTATGGAGAAATAAAAATTGGAACTTGTGCTTAGACACTTCCCTACATGTTGCTGAATTCACTGTTCCCTTCAACACTGTACAGAATGGACTCAGTCCTGTAGAGGTTTGGATGTAATACCTGGAAAGTTAATGGAGTGTTTAAAAGGCAGAAAGCAGTCCTTAACAGTTCTTCCATTAGTTTGGTATTCCCCTCCAGTAATTCTGAATTTTGTCCCTGTAGTGCAAGCTAGTGATGGCTCCAATGCTGGTGATGTCATGGAAGTACAGAGAGGAGCTCCAGACAAATGAGACCAGGCCAAGTCTCTGCTTTTTTTAATATTTGCTTTTGCAACCAAGATTCCACAATCAGGAGCATTTTTTTAATGTAGTGTAGGAAACATTATAAGTGTGCTGTCCCAGTGTTTTCTGAGGAAATCAGAATGATCTTGTACAAACATTTCTGGTGGCTGTAACCAACGTATGGCTTAAAATCTGAGTTGTATTTGAATGACCAGTGTAGTTGGGAACGATGCTTGAGGACTGGAAGAAAGCAAATGTCTCTCCCATCTTGGAAAAGGTAAGAAGGGTGCAGGTAATTAAAGATCAGTTTACCTTACCTTGATGACTGGGAAGATGATGGAGTAAATAATCTGGAAAAACTTTACAGGCACGTGATGGAAAAGAAAATAATGAGTTATGACTAGCAGGGATCAGTAGTTAGCAGGGATTCACAGAGGGGATATCTTGCTTGACCAAATCTATAATCCTTTGACCTGGTAGATGAGGGATAGTCACCATAATTTGCACAACAATGCTATGTGAAAACCCAAACCCACCTAACTCATTTTAAAGCCCCATAGTTGCTATTGATCCTTGCAGCTAATCTTTGACATAGATTATGTCTGCAAATGCAGGGTATTGTCTTATCTGCAACTATTGATCAGAAGTGTTTCACTACAAACAGTGGA
Source organism: Drymodes brunneopygia (assembly GCA_013400955.1). NCBI lineage: Eukaryota > Metazoa > Chordata > Aves > Passeriformes > Petroicidae > Drymodes > Drymodes brunneopygia. The sequence continues at coordinate 13,691 of VZTZ01016089.1, forward strand.
ACTTCAAGAGCAGAAACTTTTGAGTAACTTCTTTAGAAAAGTTATTGGTTGATTCCAACCATTTGCTTCGGAAAGCAATTCCGTCATTTACCTTGTTACCATTCATTTTGCATTTTGCAAGGGAGCAAAAATACATCCCACTGTAGGTATTTCATATAGGTCTGTCCTAGTTTGAAAACAAACCATGGGGAGATTCCGAGTCAGAAGTACAACTTAATAGGAAAATTAAAATAAAGGCAGAAAACACTGGCTTGAACTGACAGAGTCAGGATACAACATGACACCCTGTTGGCCAGGGTGGTGGTAGCAGTCTGATTAAATGGTGGCTGCAGTCCTCTTCAAGAGACAGATGTGGTTCTGCTGAAGCAGTGATCCTATAGAGGGGTTTGATCTTCTTCCTCTGGAGGTCCAGTGGTGGTTATGTAGCTCTTGTCCTCTGGGAATCCAGTAGATAAGGCTGTTTGTGGTGTTCCAAAGCTCAGATAATGTCCAGGTAGGAATGCTTGGGTCCTCCTGCTGGGCAGAGCATTTCACAATGGGATGATGTAATTTTATGAGTCATGCAGTGAGACTCCATGGCCCATAATCAGAGGAGTTATCAGGGATGAGTCATGGAAGAGGTGAAGAACACTGCCCCTGCTGGTTTTCTTATGAAGATGGTGATAGAATACATACTTCTGGTTACACCTACATGGTAACCTAAGACAAGGCCAAGATCCTTCGCATCAACTCCATTGCATTTTAATTTTCCAACAATATGTGTGGACTGCTATGGAAGAAAATTACAGATGAGTAGGTAAAAAGTCCTATAATGATTAAGATGATTTGTGTAGATTCATAATCCTATTAGGATCATGAGCATTTCCTCTTGTTTAGAGAGATGATGGGAAAAGTGACTCTCTGTCCTGCAGGCCTACAGCTTTCTAGTACAGTCTATGCTCAGGCAAGTAAATTTGGATCTACCTCAAAGAGAGATGCAATCCCATAGTCAGTGTCAATTGCATGAGCAGATTATATATGGGCATAAATAGTCAGTCTGAATTAGTAGTACATTTTGTAATCTCAGTGTTTCCTGTCAATATTCTCTGAATGTGTTCTGGGAATCATATTTAACTGCAGAAGCAAATTATCACAGTGGCAGTTAGCTGGCCAAAGTCTTTCACCTGTTTTCTGGAGTCTGATGAGGATTTGCCTACAGAAAGCAGAAAAACTTTTCTGCTCCTTCTAATTAGTTGTTAGAAAGGCTAATGCATGTAACTGCTTCAAGTGGTAGGATTCAGAGTATTTAAAGAAATTCGAAGCTTTATGTATAAATGAGCCCTGCTAGAAGGACAGTGGAAGAGAAATGCAGAATAAATTTCATTTTATTATTTTCTGGTACTAACTGTCCTCTTTGCAGCATAATATAAATTTGTCATGTAAGAACAGAAAGGAAGTAGAATTAAAGTTTTCTCCTGTAACATAGAGGATACATGGTGGCCCATACCATTTCTGATGAACTACACAAATTCAGGCCTTCATGGTTTACAAGTACTGTAGTGCCTGAATCTTTGCCTGAAAGAAAAGGTTAGAGGTTTTCAGGAGCAGAAAAAAACTTCACAAGACTGATTGAGCAGTAATTGACATCCCAATTCATGCATACTTCAGAGAGGATTAAAGAGACTTAATATGCCAAGTTCTTGCCTGAGGAAAGGCAAGTCTGATACTGTTCTTGTCAATGCACAAAAGGGAAATATTATCTTTTGTATTCTGAGACATCTTTGTGAAATGTGTCCATTCTGTAGATGATAAGTACTTGTAGATATAATGCTGATAGATACCCTGATTTATCTTGCTGCTGAGCATTTTACTGTTTGCCCTTTACAACCTTTTTCAGGGGTTATTCAAATTTGTGCAAAAAATAAAGGCAATAATAATTATTTTTTTCTCTTGAGAGTCCCTCTAAAAATCTGGAGACTAGGGCAATGTTTCAGTGATGACATTTTTTACTGGGGAGTCACCCCTTTCCCACCCATGCTTAAAGAATTAACATACATCCAGATTTTTACTGTTAGAAATGTCCAGACTGATGGGGTTTTTTGCCTCAAAAAAAGCTTGTCTCTGTGCTAAATTCAGTCCTATAACTTAAATTCTCAGAATAATATGCAAATGGAACATTAATAGTGTTCTGTAGAGCTTATGTTGGCCTGATGATTAAAAGTGGATTTTGCATTCTGCAAGAAGAAATGTCCTAGTAGTTATTTTCTCAAGAACAGAGAACGATGCTCTGTTATTTTTTATAATTTCCCATTTACAGTCTAGAATTTTGCTAGCATTGCTGCATGTCCTTCTGAGATATTTTGCAGATAATGCACAAATAAAACATTTCTACTATATCGATGGTAAGTACATACCATGAGAACATCTGTGCTTTGCTGTAATATGAAAATTTTAAAAAAGAGAAATAGGTAAATGCTGGATATGTATTAGGGGGTTTTATGGCCAAAAGAGACTACCTTCAAACACCTGTATAAGGTAAGGGCTTGTTTCTGATTTCTCCAGCATGGCTGAGTCCCTGGAAAGAGAAGGGACAACTTTCAGCTTTGTTTAAGTGATGTGGCTCTCCAATAGCTCGCTGAGTAATCCTGGGTAATGTACAATTTATTGACCATTTGGAGGCTCCTGGGGTCTTGAAACCTGTTTCATAGGCATCTCAAAGCAGCAGCTCTCCCATAATAATATTACTGTAATACTGCTGCAATACTGCAGAGTGCTTTTGCTGTAATGATGTATTATGGAAAATATGGTGCAGGCCTGAAAACCATCAAGGGAACTCATAAAATATTATTTAACCTTTTGTTAAATTAAAGGCTCCAATATTTTCTAATTTATTTATTATGTGAGGAAGTTAGCTGAAGTCAATTACACTGTGGATTGTAAGATTTGTATATGAGCTTCAGCTCTGCTATAAATTATGGATATTGAAAGGCTGAGATGTAAGCTTTTAAACCTGCCCCTAAAAGCTGACAAGGTATAGCTTAATTTGTATTAGTGACAGGTAATGCAGTTCAAATGGAAAGATAAAAATAATTTGAAGCTGTGGTCAATCCCACTGCAGAGTCTATTTAGAAATCATAGGTCTAAGTCTTTGGTCTTTCATTAGCAAATTCCAGAGTAGTCTATTGGAATTTTTGCATAAATAATTATTACTATTCTTTTTAAAACATTTTAAAACAACTAATTTCAAAAGGTGTAGTGTTTAGCAGGTTTTAATGGGATATTACATCAAGTACAAGCTGAAGAGCAAGCATGAGCTGTGTAAATCTGTCAAAATCAGTTCACTCTGATATCCTAGAGAATGTGAGGGTCAGATTTAAAATGGCTGAAGAGAAGAGGCGTCCTTGGGCAAGAGCTCTCCAAGGGGCAGAGGGGCACGGTGAATAGCCTTTTGCATAAGAAATCAGTTGCAGCATTCAAAAGGTCAGGAAGTGCTTGAGTGATGTGGAATTTCAGCACCTGGCCCATCACTACCAGGTATTATTAGCTGCTGCAGAACACTGAAATGTCAAGCCCACTTGTTCTGCTAACATATAAGCTGTGTGTGATCTGTAGTCCAGAGGGGAAATCTTCCTGCTGGTCAAAGTATAGTAGCAGATTTACTTACAGTGATGTGAGTAAAATCAACACAGGTTTTTTGCTGGTTTGTTTTTATGTTTCATGGAGCTCTTGTTTTGGCTGTAATTCACCCTTGTGCAAATAAGTGTTTAAATTGCACAGGTTATTTACCAGACTGATGATTGAAATATTATATGCAAAAGAAGAATTCACACATATTTCCATCCTTGCTGTGAAAGAGACTTAAAGATAACAACAGTCTTAAACACTTTTAAGAGCACCAAAGGACTTTGTACAAGGACTATGGCAAACTGTATAAAGAAGCAACTGGTTATCCTGGGTTGCTTCAGAGAAAGAGATTCCCTGCTCAGGTAGCTGCAAGAATCAGGTATAGGATCTCCAAGGAAAAAGTGAGGTGACAGATACTGCTGAATCATGTGAATGCTGATAGCTGATGGGGTAGATATGCATCCTATGTATAGGCAGGCATTTTTGTAAGCCCAGATATCATGCAAACACATGGCATTTCTGCAGACAAAATACTTCAGAAGAGTTTCTCAGAATATTGGTGGTGTTTTGAAATCCAAGGGCTGTATATTTATTATTGGAAGGATATGAATTATCATTTCTTGCTTGCTGTCAATGTACCAAAGTAAATCTAATCTTTTTTTTGTCATGTCTAAGAGTCTGCTCTGTGGTAGATCTTCATCTCTGTCCTTTTTACCCCAGTCACTTGAAGTGGGAAGTATGTTGGCATACATCACAGATCCCTCCCTCATTCTCCTGGATTTCCCTCCTGCAGAAACTGTGATGAAGACCAGGAATATTGGCTATGTAGAACTCATTCTAGCATGAGATGTTCATGTCTGGTCTCAGAGATGGGAATTACCAAGTGCCCTCAGGTATCACAGTTTAGATGAAGCCTTTGCTTATCAAATTAAAGGGTGCTGTGCACCTAGTTGTACACAGGCAGCTGTCTTGGATTAAAAATAGCAATAAGTACATCCATTTTCCTTGGAACCATTGCCCCTAGCAACTAGTGTAATTAATTGGGAATTATTTAATATATTATATTTGATTTGATAGGTTGCCAGTTAGTAAGAGACAGATTCTGATTCCTCCAGCATACCAGTTAGAGGCTGTAGTCAAAACAGGACTGCTCTCTTTATGTAGGCTTCTCTGAAAGCAGCAACTAAGATCTCAGTAGGGGTAGATTCCTGCAGGCTCTTCAGATTTTCATACGTCTGGTATCCAATGCACAAAAGGAGCGTGACTAGTTGCCCCATGGCTTTATACCACATCCACTTCCATTTCAGAGCCAGTACTGAGGCTGAAATAAGAAAGCCTTTATTCCCTCAGTTCCTCAGAAAACATTTTGCCTGTTTGTATTGTCTGTAGCCAGAATTCTGCTGGAAACTCCCTGGAGTAAAGTGGCACTCCAAACCCCTCTGCAGTTCCCATACAGACCAGAGAGTTTGGGGTAATTAGAGCCCTGCATCTGGAAAGTATATTATTCAGGGACACAGTATTATACCTTGCAGACTTCTGAGCTGCTGCACAGATGCTTCTCTGCTTCTGTCTCTATTCATATCCTAAAAATATCTGTCTCTGTATATTGGAAATGGTAGATACCAATCTTTCTTGGCTCAGCTGTTTCGTCTTTCCAGAGAAAAAAGCTATCACCCGATTATACGCACTCATAAATTAACTTGACAACCCACATACTGGAATTGTCATGCCTTCCTGAGCTATTTAAATTTTTCATGAGTTCTGAGTCCTTGCAAATAGGGGCCAGAAAGGAACATTACAAGCCCCTGTAGAAATTGTTTCTTCTCTATTTTTCTGACTTACTGGCAACATACTCAGAGAGGTGATCGTTACGAGCTTCTCTTTCTCACTGGAGTCATTATGCTAAAGAGGCCTCCTGTGCTCTCTCATATAAACATATTCTTAGTAAGACAGGTGGGATTGCTGGATCATTCATCATACTCACAAAAAAATGCTGGATATACAGGCTTGAAGGCTGCTGAAGTTTAAATCTAAAAATAGGAGGGATCTTTCTCAAACCTTCTTTCCCAGAGCATCCTTGCTCCCTTTGATCTAAAGTGTGAAAAGAGAAATATTTGGGTAAATTAGGACAACTCGTTACCACCACAAATACAAAGTGTAATCTTCGGAGTCTATTGAAACAGTGCAAGGAAATGCAGGACAGTTAACACCTTATCTAACTTGTGTTGCCTAATTCTAGTCTGTTCCAAACACGGTCTTCATCCCCTGGAAACAGAAAAAAGTTTCAGAAATATCAAAGTAACAGTATGTGTTTTCAGTTCTTTCTCTCATTGTTATGCACTATCAGTTCCCATTTTCCTCTGCTTTGACTTACGTATCTGGATATTCTCCCTTTTAGAAGCTTTTAATTAGGGCCTTATTTGGACCACTCATTTCTCAAAAGCTGAATAGATGGAGAGTCCAGTATGTCATTTTAGCTATGATTCCAGAGCACATATAGGTGGGCTGAGTTATATTTTGCTAAATTCAGATACTGTGATTCTCTTATTGGTCGTGCTGTTACAGCTTACTAGAGAACCTGTGGGAGATACACGTGTTGAAGAAATCAGATGCAGAAAATCCCCTTAGTGTTTTTGTGAATGGACTATTTACCTGGTATTTAACCAGTTGTAGACAGTCCCCACCACAGTCTTCCTACTGCAGTTTCCCAGTTTTGGAAGTCAGTGCAACCATTTCACTGGTGGTGCTTAACTCACCGTGGTGCCAAGGGTAATATGCACCAGGGCAGGTTTATTCAAGGCTGAAACCAGGACAAGTCCTGAGGAGCTGGAAATACCTTGGTGTTAACCCCAGAAAACTCCTCCATGCAGAATGCACTCACAGCACAGTTTTAGTCCATGGAGCTACACCCACACTGTGCTCTGCAAGACACCAGATATCAGCATCATATTTGGGCTCACAGAGGTGGCTCATAGGCTGGTGACATGGCTTGTTCATCCATGTGTGCTGTGTGCAGCAACATCTATTGCTTTCCCTAATACAGTATAGGAACAACAATTACTCCTTCACGCTGCAGAATGATCAAATCTGGGGTTTTTTTCCAGCATCTTATATACACTTTGAAATATGTGGGAGTTTTCTCCCTTAATGTTTAAAAATGTTGTTCAAAATGCACAACCCTTTGCAGTTCATAATATAGAGCATTTCTGACTTTTTCTGTGAGTTTTGGTTTTTTTGTAGGTCACTGAGAGAGAGAGCCATTGCTTGGTATGAAGTTGCTGGATTAAAAGACATGGTAAACTAAAGGAAGAGGGAAGTACAGCTGAAGAAAGTTATGATTGTCTGATGTGTTTAGAAAAATTCTTGATAAGTAATCCTTTCATTTAGCCAAGGTGTGAATTGTGGTGTTAAAAAATAATGCAATATCCACTAATTTTTCCTTGAAAGAGTGCCCTGTAAGAAATTCCTGCTGCTTCTTTTCTCTGTTTGCCTTTGTCCCTGTGTTAACCTCTTAAGAAAATTAACAGGAATGGCAAAATGCAATGGCTGCTTTCAGTTCTACTTTGAAAATCCTCCCTCCAAATTAATTTTGAAGAATGGCAAAATAATAACTTGAAAGAATTTTGGTGCCATATATATGAAGATAAGACATTTGTTTTCAGGATAAAGCTCAGGGATAAATTGGAACTCTGTAGTCAGTACACGTTGACATTTATAGCCAAACTTCTTTTGAATATCAGCGTTGCCTCAAGCCCTGACCAGGCTTTTTGGGAAAAGGGGCCAAACTCCTGCTGTTCCTTGATAGCAGAAAATTTTGGAAATCAAACAATTGTAAGAGAGAAGCAGAAACAGATAGATAGGTAGAGAGAGAGAGAGAGAGACAGACAGGGAGCCTGCAACTAGAGTGGTTTCTAAGAAAATAGCACACTATCTTTCCTTGCTTCCTGGGAGGTACATAAGCTGCTTCACAATTGTCACAGTTTGAGCTGTAGAATTGACAGCTTGGCTTTAAAGCTATTATAGAGCCATTATTACTTAATTTTAAAAAAATTGACTTATATTGCTTGCTTCATATCAATTGGAGCTCTAAATCATAATGATCAAAAATTAGTTTTCTGTTTCTGCCACTGTTCCCTTAATTTACATTCCCTTAATTTGAACTTGCTTTCAGATTGCAGTTCCTCCATCATCAGCTGACTCTGAAAATGACACTGGCTCTGCTTGACAGACCCCACTGTTTACATGTCCCAATGAACTGAAACTGAGGAAGTGCATCTGCTAGGGATTTTCAGAGCTACACCTCCAATATTGCAGGAAGCTGAGCCAGTCAGTAGACAATTGAAAATATTTCCTAAGAAGCATTCTTTGTTCTGTGGTTTTAGCAAAAGCAAGTGATGAATGTGATCCTATAAACTTGTGGGAATAGCTGTTGTTAATACAGCATTCACAGTGTACTTATACTCTCATCCTGGCACAGGGAAGAGCCAAAATTTCTTCCAGGCTAGGAAATCAGGTCCAAAATGTAACAAAACATGATTTCATTCATTAATAACTTGCTACAGGGAGAATTCAGTAAAATGCTGTGGTTTGCAAAACACAGCAAACAGCATCATATTTTGAATGCGTTTCTTTTTATTTGTAGTATTTAAAATATACAATTATCTATTAATATGCTAATATGATCAAGATGGGTAAGTGTATTTAGTGCAATCCTCCCTCTATACTGTACTGCTACTGAGATTCGAAGCCACATACCCGAAGGAAAATTGCAAGCAGGATCTGAAATATTTTTGTTTGCAACCTAAGTGATGCCTGAGGTGAAACTGTGGTGTTAAAGCAATGATAATTGGCTCCTCCTGGCTTTCTCCACTAAAAGAAATTGAAATTCAATTGACTTTCAGTGGAAATAAGTGTGGAGCAGCAATTGTCATTGCTGTGACATTGTGTATTTCTGTGTCAGGCAATTTTCAGAAGCCAAGAGAAAGTGTTGTTGTAAATTAGAATATGATCTAAGAATGCACTTCATGGAGGCAGGACAGCACATGTGATGAATTTCATATGCTCAGTAGTAGGCTTATGCTGAGTGGTGCTATGCAGGCTGTGTGCCTACAGCACAAAGGACATGGGAGTGTACAGCTCTGCCAGGTGCAGTGATACTTGAGTGATTTCCTTTTTGGCAGCATAATAACAGTGTCTTCAGCAGTAAATCAGAGGCTGAGGCATTTATTGTGTGAAAAGATGGATATTTAAAAGGCATGTGGAGATTCTAGGGGTACATTTTCTGGACTGATTTTAAATGATAGAGAGCTCATTAGCTCAAAACATTATATAACAATCTCCTTAATCAAGCCATTTCAGCTGTTAGATATTCTCCCTGTCTCTAGTTAAATACTTGCAATATAAACCTAGTTCATCCCCAGAAGATAAAACAAAAAAGTTACTATCTAATTTCTGGCTGAACATTCTTCGAATATATTTTTACTATTTAAGGCATTTTTTGTCCCTTCAGTCTGCTCTTCTGTAAAGACCCCAGTGAATTAAATATTTCTCCATTTCACAGATTTGTTTGTTTTTCCAACAGCTCAGTAGTTTTATTAACTCAGAATACTTGAAACTGTCAGGGCCCAGATTTGATACTAGTAATACAGACCAGAATGGGAATATTCAGGTATTCACTTGCCTTTCTGATAACATTCCTCTTTATATTTCCCTCTATGTTGAAAGTGTTTTCCTAAGAAGTTGCATCCTGAGGTTGTTTTCCATTTTTTCTACAGACCTATCTGCCCATGCACTCACATTCCATCCTCTCTCTAGACATTTTAATCTTCACAATATTACATTTAGTCCTACAATATTACATATTTTGCACATTTCTTTGTTGAATTAAATATTATTATTCAATGTATTTCTCCAGTTTCTAAACTCAGCTTTGTCTTCTAGTATGTGTGATCTCAGACCATCCTGACAAATTTTATGTCCAGTTTTTCATGATCAATATTTATGCTGATAAAGCAACAGTTTTTAGTTTTTAGCAACAAAGTGTGTGGTAGAAGTACCCTTGTTTACTGAGTCCTTGCTGATACCACCTATAACAACTGTACATGTTTTTCTACAGGGCCAGCTTTACAGTAGTTTTGTGCAGGCCACGTTTCTCCAGCTTACTTGGAAGCATCTTAAAAATGCCAAAAGCTGACCTAAAGCTAATATATATGACATATTTACACACTTCTCTATTTACAAGATATGTTACTATGTCAAACAAAGAAATTGATAAGTTGGAGGCTACATGTTATTTATTAATTAATTTCCTGCTGCTTAATTATTATTTAATTATTTTATAGATGCTTATTTCCTTTCAGTGTTTTCTGTAAGTGAAAGTTAAGTAGATCATCTATGGCTTCCTGACCCCTCTTCCTGTCTTTCTAAGGACATTAAAAGCACACATGATACTCAAGTCTGCTGGACTATCTCTTGTTTCCAGGGCAAGAGAAAGGGAGCTGCCATTAACTCCTGCATCACCAGTCAATTCTCTGTAGTTCCAGTTTTCTTCAGTACTCAAAGACTGTTTCAGGCTGATAATTTATGTCTCCTTCCTGTCACAGTCTGCAGATATTTTATGCAGGATGAAAGTTTAAAAATATACCAAATATCTGCCTTTCAATGTCATGTTGGTAAATCTCATTCTTCAGCAAGAAGCAAACTCTTTGGTCTACTTAGTATTAGTGGACTTGCAAAATGGAGGGTTTGGGCATTTTTGGTGCTGTTTATATTCCTCTGCCCAGTATGCTGTCCTTGCTAACAGTATATTGTAGCTTTATTGTTCTGAACTGCTGGGAAAATGGTCTTTGTGTATGGCAGCACATGCACCTTCACCCTATGAATATTCTCCTGCTGTTAAATAATGAATTGTTTATTTCAACTACTGTAATATACTCACACTGTAAGATGCAATGCAGTTAATTTTGTTTCCCTCATGGTGACAAATGGCATCCTTTGGTCTGCTACCAGAGGACTTTGTGCCTCTCTTTCTACAGCCAGAGAGTCCAGGTGTTTATAATGCTCCGAGAAATTTTGACTGACAATTGTCCTGAGCTGACAATTTTTCTAGTGTCTGGGAATGCCACCTTTCTTATTCAGTGAAGGCAGGACTCCTGGGATCATACTGATGTGAATTTAATGGAGGACACTGAATTCTGTAGTGTGCTTTAGTCCCAGTTACCTGGTGCAGCTTTCTTTACAAGACAGTTACATTCATCATAGCAGCTGAAAATATTCAGGTATTCCTGTGACACTTAGCCACCTTCAAACAGTACGTAGGTAGGAATAACAGCAGTGGAGGCATCAACATATTTAATGAGGGAGCTAGTTTTACTTGTTACTCTACTTTTGGTCTGTTATTTCTATGTATAGAAGGAAGAAAAATCCTGTTCCTGCTCAAACTGTACTGAACAGGACATTACCTAAAAGATAGTCTTCATATGTTCGTCTCTTCCCAAGCTGGGGAAGGTTTCTCTAAAACTTAAAGAGAAAATGCTGTATCACAGAAATTACACTGTTTGACTCCATGTGGGAAAAAGAGCAATTTCAAGCAAAGCTTTTAGGAACTTTTTCAACTACTTTCTTCATATTTTTTCCTATATTTCACATAAGAATTCTGTGAGTGGTCAGATAAGCTGTTCAGTTTGCTTCTGCCCTTGGGAAGATGCAGCTACAAAACCTTTCCTAGGCAGAGCTTCATTACAAGAAAAATTTTTTCTTCTCTGAAACAGGGTTTGTCAGACAGGAAGCAGAGGATGTCTTTAGGAACTCATGTTTTGTAATGCTTTTTACCATTACATCTCTTAAACTCCAACACTATTTACATTTTTTGGATTCAAACTTAGAAGCTCCTGATTTTGGTAATTTATTTTAGCAAATTTAGCAGATAATGGAGCAGAACAGCATGCAGGCCTTGCAACTTCTTCAGTGGTTTTTCTCTTTTTCATAGTCCTCCTGGAGGACTTTAAATCAATGAGAGGGATATATTTCCTACTTATAAGAAGGCTAAGTATAAACTTTGATAGAAGCACATTTTAGAGATTTTTTTCCCCTCACCCTTAAGCTGATAAGAGGCTCACAATATGAACTTGCATTTATGTACAGCTCAGGATCAACTTTCAATTACCATGTTCTTTGGAATGAACTTGAAGCATTTGTTCTATATTTTATACTGAGCTTGTTCTTCTGTCTGCTGCTGACAAATGGCTTGTTAAAATACTGTTTCTGAAGTACAAGTTACATTTCTGTGAACCAGGGATTCAGCACTGTGTGTATATTAGGAATAATTTATATCTAGTTAATAATAGATGGGGTTTTTTTCCTACTGCCTTAAATTTTGTTTTGCATGAGAACAGCAGAATACTCCCTGGTGATGACAAAGGAGAACATGTCTAAAGTGCAAATAACATGAAAACATTTAAATTGGAAGAAGGAAATTTTGTTTTACCCACTCATTTACTGATCAGTAAATTTGTTATAACCATGAATGCACCCTCGTTTTTAGACTTGAACATAGCTGGGTCCTATGTTTAGTTAATTTAAATGGATCGACTTCCAAGCCTATGCAAAGGAGCTTACCTTAACAAAAGTGCATTGGTGTAGTAAACATAAAGCTATATGTAATGATAGAAATCTTATTTAAAGATGTTAATAATGATCTGATGCATATTAATGACAATCTTATACTTACAAAAAATCTGTTTCATCTGTAACTTTAACACTGCATGCAATAAGGCAGAAATATACTATAAAAGGACTATTAGTTAATTTTGGTTTCTAAGCATTTAATTATGCTTTTCTTGTTTGTTTGACTGATTTGTAGCTGTAGGCAGAAATAGGTAGTCCTTTCTGTTGTGGGTGGTTAATTTAGGTTGGTTATCTTTATTGGGTGGGCTGACAGAGTGCTTTGCTGTAAATAATTTCAATCATCTTCATGGTAACTTTGCAATCAGGGAGAAGCCAAGAACCAATAATTTGATGACAGAGATATTCTTTGATATAGATGTTCTTTCTCCCCTTCATTAAGGAAGAAATGGATTATGGAGTTAATGAAGAAAGCGTCCCTAAAGACTACATCTGCTTTTCTGAGAAGACCCAATATTTAAACAAGTTGTTAAACCTAGGTCACTTCTGCCCACCAGTAGCATCTGTGTAGAGAATCTCTTTGTCTTCATAAACCCATCTTTCCCCATAAAAACGCTTTTCAATATCCAGACAGTGTGTATTGTTTATGACTATCAGAGGCAAAACCCAGTGCCTATTGGAAGGAAGGAAGTAATCCCCTTGGCTTGAGCAATCAAGGAACTGTCACCACACTGGATTTTACCATGGCTGCACAATGCAAAGGCAATGAGAACTGAGCACATAAAGCCCAAGCAATTCACTGCTCTAACAGGTCAAGTGTCTGTTGCACAAAAGAGCATGCATGCGTGGTGCTGCTGAAGGAGGAATTGCCATGAGAAAGGGAAAGATGTGGGTCTGCTTCTTCTGTGTCTACAAATCTGAGCTGAACCAGGAAGATGAGGGTACTGAAGTGAGGACAGTGTCTGTACTTTGACAGGTCCAAACGGAGGTTTCTACCAGCCAAACTGTAAGACCAGATGTGTTTTTCACAGTCCTGTGTGCATTTAAAAAAATTACCACATAGAAAGACTAGCATTTTTGTCAAGCACTAAATTCCTGCAGATTTCAAGCCTTAGTTGCCCACTTAAATTATCCCTTTTTTCCTCACCTGCATTCCTGTCAGATTTACAACACTTGCAAAGGAGCATCTTTTCTGACATAACAAATCATTAAACTTTGCTGTGTTTCAATGCTTCAGTGTTTCAACGTCTGTTTTCTGGGCAGCTAGTTAAGTTCTCTGTAGCACTCTGAAGTGCTGTGTATGGTTGAGAACATAAGATGTTTTTCTGTCACCATGAAAAAGAGCTGCCTGTTGTGTTATGGACGCTTTTTAGTGCATTATCTGCTCAGACTTTCCTGTGAAATACTGGATTTTTAACATTATTGACCTTCAAGTGATCTTTCTTGCCTGCCATGAAAGAATTTCTTTCACAGAAGAGCAGTGACTATTGGTCTAAGGAGTAAAAAAGTCTTTGCAAGGCAAATGAAAATTCAGGAGTATACATGACGCACGTATCTTGAAGTGAATTTCTCACTAACTAAAATATTTGGCCCAAACAAATGTACAGTTTCTGTTAGAGGAATTTGTTTTATTAAATTTAATCCTGGTTTTAATATATGGGGCTTTCTTTCCCTCAAAGTCAGGCTATTGAGTACTCCTACAGCTGTGATCTCTAAGTGTGGGTGATGGAGTATGGGTTTCTGTGTACATCCCAACGACCACTTCTGTGCTACTGATACTTACATTACATGATACTATGATAATGTGATGTTGGGGAAGTAGTATTGAGACTTTAACCCTCACTGTAGCTCAGAACACTTTCTCAGTTCAGGTGGAGTGTTGCTCAGCTGGCAACAGAAGAAACATGCGGGTCTCAGAGCAGCAGTGGATTCTCCAGGCAGGACCGACCAAAAGCCCTGCCCTTCTTTATTTACCTATTTTTATAGGTTTCTAAGGACAGTCAAAGATTGGTGAAAGGGGTCAACACCCCTAAAGGTTTATAGAGCAAAGACATGGTCAATCATCTTTCTCCACTCCAGGGAAAGGAATGAAAAACAATTCCACAAGTGCAAAACAATCCTGGTTGGTTAAGGAAAACAAGGACCATGTTTACAGAACAAGCATGGGAAACTACAGCTACAGTGTTACAACTTATGGGGCCCTGTAAAACCAGGGCGACAGTGGAGTAATTCATTCTGTGAGACATATAAACATAAAGAACAAAATATTTATTCTTCTTTTGTGTTTTTTTTTTCACCATAAGCTTTCTGACTATATATTCAATACCAGTGCAAGAATAAAGTACAGATAGCTCAAAGAGATAATCCAATGACCAAAGAACAAGGAAATTTTTAGCTTCCATTGTAAAATTATAGAGAAGAAATGAACATTTGAAATACTCAGTGTACTCATGAAACTGTATGAGATCTACTAAATGCCACATAAAAATTATGAAAACAGATGGCTCTTATTTGTAAGGCTTTCCCAGATGAAAAATCAATTTTGTAATCAACATGCACGTGATGTACATACAGTAATGCTGAGAATGACCAGTGCCTTGCACTTTGATCACTTTACTTGATAAAACTGGATTTGAAATGGATTAATATACTTAGAATCACAAGGGATTCCACATGCAATCAAACAAACAAACAAAAATGGCTCTTAAAGAGGTTGTGCTAGAGAAATAAATGAAAAAAATGTGTTGGGTTTTTTTTTTATTCTCTTTTATTAACACACTAATATTGCCAAATCTACAGTACTCAGCATGGACTAGTACATAGGCTTAGTATTGAAAAATTAGTTTCAGTTGTTAATGATTTTCACAGCAAATTAGCAACTTAGAGCAGAAATTACTGTCTCCATAAAAGTAAAACAGTGCTACCTTTCATTTACAGAATAACATGAATAATTTGGAGGTTCTTTCCTTCTCCAAGAGTTTCTAAATAGCTGAATTTATTCTTGTCATGTACTATGTAAGTTTTTCATTCTTGCAATCCATAAAACTTCTTTGACTAACAAAATTCAATGAGTCTTTTTCCTTTCTCAGTCTTTACTTGGGTTAAATATGGCAAACTGTTAATATTAACATTTTTAGCAGAATGTAGAATTGCAAAATATATGCCAAGCTTCTTCAGATGCGAGTTAAAAACTTTGGCTTTACACCAATTACTTTATCTCATTGTATTGAAATATATGGAGTTACTCTTAATTGCATTTATACTGTTATGAGGAAATCTGCAACGATGTCAGCTTAAATGATAAAATTTACCACAGAAAAGCAATTACATCTGGTTATTAGAGATTTAATTGTGAAACACCTGTGTGAAAGTTACATCAGTGTGCATAGGCCTGTTGAACCAGGCACTTTTTGTTTTTCTGTTAGCAACCTTGGTTTTCAGTTAATTAAAGCAGCAAACTGAGGTGTTCTTGTATCTAACTGGGAGTTTTAAAAGCCCCTATAGGTGCCATGCTGTGATTGGTGGTGTAGTGTTGGTTAA
Source organism: Drymodes brunneopygia (assembly GCA_013400955.1). Lineage (NCBI taxonomy): Eukaryota > Metazoa > Chordata > Aves > Passeriformes > Petroicidae > Drymodes > Drymodes brunneopygia. The sequence continues at coordinate 29,456 of VZTZ01016089.1, forward strand.
TGTAGAAAAGGTTAATTTAAATTCATTTCAGAGGTAGCAATAAGACATGTCACGTCTTCACAGCTGTTGAACTGTTAATCCCTAGCTAAGTGGCAATAATGAATTGAAAAGGTGATAGCATCAATATCTACAGCAAAATCTGCGAAACAATTTTTCTCTTATTCCCAAATCATCAGTGTAATATTGCATCCTAAATCATTGAAGGACAATGATACTCTGCATCAGAAAATTGAGAATCTCTGTGGGTCTCTGTAAGCCTCAAATGGACTCTTCTTCCCTAGCCACAATAATTTTTTAGTCAATGTAGGATGCAATGTGGAGGGAAAGCCATTAGAAGGTCTCAGCTACACAAATGCTTTCCAAGTCTCTTTAAATTTTCAGAGGTTTGTGTATGGAAAGCAGGCATTTTAGAAGAACCAAATAAGAAGCAGTCAATTTTACTGTAATGATAATATATTTACTGACATAAATACTGAAGAATTTAGAAGGCTGGCATGCCCTCCATTAATCAAATGTAAGGTAATTATGGCCATTAAAAATTTTAGTACTCTGCTGTACATGACAAAGCAGCTTATTTCTGTTCTTACTAGAAAAAATAATTAACAGAGGCTGAATTTATCCTTTCAACTGTAAATGAAGTAACTATTCTCCATGAGTTTTTGTGACATCAATTGCACTGCTGGGTAAGTTTTCTATGAATTCCTTAAAAAAAATCAAGTTCAAATATATTTGTTAAACAGCAAGCCTTCATCTTGGACATCTTTTCATAGAAACAAGAAAAAAATTCTCAGGGCAGTTCACCTTTCCACATGCACAGCAGACTTTTTTGAAGTGTGAGTCTACATGGACTACATGATGATGAAAGTTCAAGCCAACTACAAAAGAGCGTGTGGGAGAAGTGCCTCACTGAGTGCCACGTTTCATCCTGTCTCCAGGGAGCTTGTAAGATCAGCTAGTAAAGAAGGCATTTAGGCCTATATTTGTTGAAACTCCAGTGCTAGTCCTATTACACAGTGGAATTTTTTCTCATGGTATGAATATTTTGGGGGTCTTAGATGTCAAAGAAACCATTTCTGTTTGAGGTGGTGGGTGTTTGGATGGTCCCCACTGCAGTTGAAAAAAGCATATTTTGAAGGAGCTCACCTCTGGTGTTCTGGAGCTGTATTTTATACCTGTTGCATGTAAATTACTTTGAGGAATAATAAGGATATGTTGAGGACATAGCTACAACATTTGCTGGCCTGATGGTACCCTATCACTAATAATATTTCAGCAATGGTGCAGAACTGCTTTTCTAACTTAAAATCATAAATACCTGATACAGACTTTTCTGTTTTCACAGCTGGCTGTTTTTAAATCTCCTCTTACCACTCCACAGGGCAAAAGCGACATCTTAAATTGTTACGTTGTCTATGACAATGGCAAGAAGGCAAGTGGGAAGCACCCAAAGAAATGAGAACATGCAGAAGATGTTGCAAACCACTTTGCCAAATCAATCACAAAATACATTCAACTGTGTTTCTCACTGGTATATAGTGATGTTGAAAAGTTATGGGGTTGGAGAGCTGTGTGCTCAAAAGTTTGACTGATTGATACGCAATTTCATGTACATTTACTGTGTTTTTTTCATTGTCTCCTTAATTACGACTGTGAGACCTATGCAAGCAGACTGAAGTTCCAAAATAACGTAATTATTTTTCTGTAGGTAAATAAATTTTTCTTCTCCATATAAACTAATTTTCTCTGAATCTGAAATGCATTTTGATTGAAATGACAGAGCATTGAAATTTCTAAAACCAATATTAGCATGTTTAGGTTTTTTTTTTAACTGAAATAATCTGGAGTTCTGTGTTTGCCTAAATCAGACAAGGCTTAGCAGTAGTCTGTCTGTGTTTTAGATATTAATGCAGGGCTTATTTTCAGTGGTGTCTCTACATTGACATGTTCAATGCTGTGGGCAGAATTGCATGACAGGATCACAAAGTTGCTCACACATCACAAAGATTGAGATCCTGCAAAGGCAACAGGTATTACACAAACCATATGAATATTCCACTGCTTGTATGAAACAGCAATATCACAGTGCCTCCTTCCCAAACCATGTGGTTTGTTTAGAAGTGGAGTTAGAAAGTGTGACTATAGTCCTGAGCCAGATTGCTATGTAGACTAGTTGAAAAGGAGGATCGAACAGGACAAGCTTTCATATGATGCTGCAAACTGGACAGGTGGGACTTCTTTCTTGTGAAGCACAACAGTCACTGGTACTGAGCAGAGTGTGGAAGATAGTTATAGGGAAAAGAAAAAGGAGAGCAATCACATCTGGATACCAAAAAGGTAGTTCTGGAGATGGAGAGGAGACAGTTGGAGATGGGAATATGTAACTACTTTGTGTGCACATGTGGCTCCAGCAGCAACTCTAGTTAATGCAGAGATTCAGATTTATTTTGGCGTCTTGAATCAGGATCATATCCATTTCACAAAGATATAATTTTCCTGAAATACCATCTTCTTCCAGATCCTCTGATTATGGTGTCAGTCTGGAAACCAGGCTAGTAGAATCAGTAGAAATCTGATTCCTGCACTCATTTTGGAAGGGCGCAAAAGAAATCTTTCAGAAAAAGTAGAAGGTATTTGTGAACAGAAAAAAAAAGAAATCACATAATTCTTTTGCAGACCTTAGGTGAAATTAGTTATTGCTCAGTAAACATGAGAATTGATGAAAACTCTATTTAGTGCTTGTTTAAACACAAATGATAAATAATGCTACTCTCTAAATGATGCCATTCACTGATTCTGAATATTTATCCACTATAATAGAGGGCAAATGCATCCCTTGAAACCTACTTTTGGGAATCTTGAGAGTAGCTTTCAAAAGTCTGTTGACTAATGGTTCTGATAATCTAAAAAAGTTAGATACATTCTGTGGTGTTTTCCTAACTGAGGTTGCAGAAAATTAATAACCTAGAGTACTTAGAGTTAACTTACAGTGTGTATAAAATATTGAATTATATAATAATATAATGCTAACACTCTGTAAGAGAATTGGTAAGAATAGCAATTAACTGATGTTTGTGAATTTTTGACATCCTTGTATGAAAGATGCTATACACAGCAAGTGGCAAGCATAATGAATATCATCAGTGATATCCTTCTGACTCTAATTAGATGATTGAAGGTCAAGCCCTTGAACAGTTCTACACAGGACATACTGTTCATCACTGAATCTCTTAAAATTTCCATTTTATTAGCATGTTAAATGGATTAAGAAAACAGCTACATACTGCATTTTCTTACTCAGCTAGATGTTTTTCTCTAACATAAATGTGAAACCTGCTTTGGGATTTATTTTCCTTTCATTTACCTCAAAATTGCTTGCTTTGAAGAACTTTTTAGGTTTTTCTCTGGAAACAAAAATAGTGATGGATAATCCTTGCTTATTGTAGTCTGTGCCAGCACTCAAAAGTGTAACTAAAATTAATGTTTGCACCTTTGCTATAGTTTTAGTTTGGAGACAGGCTTACTGGCTGCATGATGTTTTTCTAAAAATTTTTGCAGTACGTTGGAAAGACCACGGAAATTGACAAAAAAACCTAACACATTAATACCACATATTTTCTTGAGTCTCAACTAGAATTCCCTGTCTTCTGCCTGTATCAGGTGATAATTAAGCATTGTGAATCATGTTCATACAAGTGATAAATCCTTTAAAAAATGAGTTGTGTCTTTAGTCATATGCTCTTGCACAAATCTTGCATGTTCAATCTTATGATAAAACTTCCTGACATAGAGACAAAGTCTTTTTCCCTCCCGCACAGCATGCTTTGAAGAACATCCGCACTTGAGGAATGCTCAGGAAGGAATAAAAATGCTTTTGTTTCAGCTTTTGCACAAAGTCCATGCTCATCTGGGAGGTTTAGGTTTGGCAGCAAACATGATGGGCTTTCTCTGATATTCAGTATTTGAAGAAGGAATGGAACCTCCTAGAGAACTGTGTTTTCATATTATAATACAAGATCAACATATATATGCATGTGTATGCTTACACGTCTGAGAAGAAAGTTATCAACAGTGTCATCTTCAAAGTGAAACTCAAACCTACATAAGGTGCAATGTAGAAATTACTTTTACAATTGCATTATCCAGTGTCCCCTACAGTCCTGTTTCATCTGGGATAGAGTCAGTTTTCCTTCTATTAGCAGATGCAGTGCTGTGTTTTGGGCTTAGAGCGAGAATGATGGCTCAGTTACTGCTGACCAGTGCTTACACTAAGTCAAGGATGTTTCTGTTTCTCATGCTGCCTGGCCAGAAAGGTGGCTTTGGGGCACAAGATGGGAGGGGACAGAGCAGGATAGCTGACCCCAACTGGCCACAGGGATATTTCATGACATACGGCATCAGGCTGAGCATGTAAATTAGAGGAAAAGCTGGTCAGGAAGTGCCTGGGCATTGAATGGTTTGTGGTTAGCATATTATTCTTATTCTTATTCTTATTATCATTAGCATTAGCATTAGCATTAGCATTAGCATTATCATCACTATTATTATTATTAGTATTAGTATTAGTATTAGTAGTAGTAGTAGTAGTAGTAGTAGTAGTAGTAGTAGTATTAGGATCAGTAGTGTTATTTGTACTATTACTTTTACTATTACTATTACTTTGAGTTCAATTATTAAACTGTTCTTGTCTCAACCCATGAGTTATCTTACTTTTGCCCTTTCAGTTCTCTCCCACATCCCACTGGGGGAGAGTGAGTGCTTAGTTGCCAGCTGGGCATAGACCACACCACCTACTGACATCAAGACTTTTGTCCGGGCTTCAAGGTTGCAATGAGCAGAGAATTCTATTTTTTAACATAAGTAGATAATGTGAGATCAGAACAATTTTTTTTTCTGCTGTGTGGATCTTGTACTAGTGGTATTGAAAACTTTGGTTTTCAACAAAATTCAGAGTTGGTACACTAGTTACAGTCTGTGTTCTTCATTCAGTGGGAACCAACAGGAAAGCAGAACTATCAAGGGAAACTGTTTTAGCTGCTTGTGTCATACATTACAAAACTGCTTATCTGTGCAAAAGCAGCTGGATTTATCTCTGCAGATAAAGCTGGTAAGACATGATGTTGTCTAGAGTTCTTTTCCCTTCAGTCAGACCAAAGTGGAGAAGCCTTGGTGTGTCAGCATGTTATTTCTTCACTGTGCAGTGAATCTTCAGTCCAGGTTCACTGGAATGAGTTCCATGCTGTTTGCAGGAGTGCAGGTTCAAGTCAGCCCTTTTTTCTGGAGAACTTTGTATTTTTCCTTTTGTTTTTATTTCTTAATATTAGTCTGATGGTGTCTGTATGCATATTGAGGTAGAATTATCAAGTCTTTTTTCTTCTTTCCCTTTCTCACTCTCTGTTTCCTTATGTTTGTGAAAGTAAGCATATACATGCATATGTAAAGATATCACTTCATCATTCTTTATTGAAGAAAAAGCTTATTTTATGGTCAAATCAGTTAGGAATTTCTGCAAACGAAATTGTTGTGTGACTGGCTTCAACATAAAATATATTATGGAAATGTTCCTTAAATATATAGGTTTTCCATAAGAAAGCATATTAGACTTTTAATTAATATTTTTATTCTGGAGTTATTTACTTCCTCATCTACTAATAATAAAAGCTAATGTATCTAAGTTTTAAGAGGGGGTTAAGATCTGTCCTTGCCTTCTTCCCATATTACATTCATTTAACACTGTTGACACAAGTAGTTCTACTGCTTCGCTTAGCAGTTCTTCACTTTCTGTGGTAGAAAATAGTGGGCTCCTGGGTGTTTGCTTAGCAGAACTTCCTGGTTCCTTGTCTGACTACTGTCTCAAGGATCCTTAGCAGAGCAGTGATACCTTAGATAAGGTGTCATACTTATCCAAATATGACACTTAGAAACTGATTTCAAAACCTCAGTGAAGTTTTCCTGGCATGTCCTATGGAATTCAGAGAAACAGTACACAGAGTTAAGGACTATAGTGGAAGAGTAAACAGAACAGTACTCAGAGAATAATAGATGAGTTAAGGTCCTCCACTGTGTCCCATAAGAGTACTTCAGAGCTCATCTCTACCAGAGGTAAGCAGCTCTGGATGATTAGGCTATTTTATTCTCCATGTCTTTAGACAGACTCGGACAGGCTTGTGTTAGATATAACATGGATATTGCTTTTCTGTAAAAAGAAACGTATTTCAGTCCTTTTACTCAAGTTTCTCTGATCTGGGCAATTTGCATTTAATTCCTGCTACTTCAGCTGTGTGACTTTTGCTATACTATACTATATTGCTATACTATATAATCACTCTGTATGCATAGCCATATTTGTTGGTTGCAAATTACATGTCTACTGTTTTAACTTTGCAGTCATTTTACTTGCCACAGCTTTTTTTTTTCTAGAGGCATGAGAACATTTTAGAGGGATCAACTGACACTGATTTTATGCATCTAAAGGGATAACTCACCCACATTGAACATTACTCCAACAGCATGAGAGTGCTTATCTGTGATTTAATTTGCAATCTGTCCTTTCTTCTTTTCACCTAAGAAGTGATGTTTAAAAAGAGGAAATCTGCAGGTTATAGGATTTATACATTTTATTTGGTACTTTTACAGAAAGAAAAAAGTCAAGAATAGAAATATTTCCCAAAGCAGATATTTTTGTCTCCATTTGTTTCATTAATCTACATTGACTTGTGGTGTCATTGAGGTCTTGAAGAAATGATCTCATGAAAGAATAGAGCAGAGGGATTACTCCATATGATTCCTTCTCTGTGCTAATACAATCACTTCTTTTCCAGGGCATCAGATTCAGCTAGGAGGTGTAATAGTATTTAAAGTCAAGCAGCAGGGGAACCATGTGTGTGATACCTGACATTCCCTCTACGCAGTCAGTCAGAGTAGCTTGCCATATAGACACAACAAAATAGAGATGAGAAGGAACCTACTGCTGTCTCGAATGGGCATGGAGACTAACCCCTGGCTTTTCCTACTTCATATCAGGAAATACCTTATTTTTATAACTGAGAAGCATTTTATGTCTCCTCATCCACTTGGTCCAACTTTATCTAGAGAGCCAAACTTGTTATCCACCAACTCTAGAAGTGGGATAGATAGAAGTAAATTAAAAACTGAGCACTTTTTCTTGTCAAAATATGTTAGATGACAAAGACAAGTAGCAGAGCTCTGTGCTGTAGTCCTCTACAGGTTTGTAGACCAGTATAAACCAATTCCTCTGCTCGGTAATGCACTGTATGCATACCTGTTGCCCACATAAATTTCCCACATCTCTTTAGAGGATGCCTTATTAACTCTTTGGAGTAATTTAAAACTTCTGGTTTCCCATAAAGATGAAATGTATCATGTACATTGGTCAGCACCCAGGATTTAGAAAAATCTGTATAGTTAATTCAAGCATTGTATTTTAGAGACCCTTTTTGAAATTATCAGGAGCTCTTACTTTGGAACTCTTTTATCTGTTCCTTGTAGTCTTTGTCTTATAGGAAAGCAATACAGAATAATCCAGTCTGGTCATACGGAAACTGTCCCTGTTACCAATTTCTATGTTTTACAGATTAGCGCAATGTTCTTTGGGAATGCTTCATATCACTTCAGTAAATTCAGAACCTTTTACAGTACAAAATCATGCAGAGAAGGAAAACATAGCTAAATTTTTCAATTATATTGACATGTTCAGTCTTTTGTTAGGACTATCAAATATTGTTTAACTACTTAATTTAGTGAGCAAAAAAGCTATTTGAGGAGGAGGAGTTTATACCTTTGTGATGAGTTTGCTTAACTTCCATCAAGAAAAAAAGGGAAGGAATTCTATAAATTATTAGCTTCAGGAACCTGTCCATCATATTTGTTTGAGTGTTATTGGTATTTTTATATTTTATTATACTGCAATTTGATCTCGGGCAGCACATAAGTGGATACTAAAAAAAAAAATTGATGCTGAGCCCAGGTAAATCACTACTCTTATTAAATACTTTTATTATTACACAAAGACAGAAATTCTACTGTTCTGTGTGCTCCAGAAATACATACATAATTATGATACAGAAATTTTCAATTTAATAAAACAAAACTGGAAACTGGAAGTATGTTACCTTTTTTTTTTCTTACAGTCCTATCATGTATCAAATCAGTCCAGGCAATGCATTTTTGCTTAATGGGCAATTTCAATGAAGATGGAGACTTGACAGCAATTTTTTTATTGATTCCGCATTATCAATGTATGTGAAATTTTTTTATGGATTTGAAGCCCGCAGTAGGGAAAAGGATTAGACATTGGTTTTTTGGAATTGCTTAGCTGGAACATGCTGCTTGATCATGTATTCAATATGGGGGAAATTTGTCTTTTTTCTTTAAGAATTAGAATCTCAAGAATTTTTGTCAAGATTAACAGCATAACAATTAAGCAGTGCAGACTATTGAAGTCAACATTTTGTCTTTCATTTTCATTTTGTTTTTTTTTTTTTGCCATGGACTTAGAGGTTTGGACCAAACTCTATGGGCCATAAGATCATGTTCATCACAGCAGAAACCACAACAGTGGTTCCAAGTCCTGGCTTCAACCTTCAGAGACATCTGAGATGTGGGATTGCGTCCTGCCGGAGTCCTTTTGAGCCAGTGGGTGAGCTCCATATGCTCTCCCAAGAAAAAATCCTTATGGACAGTTGCTCAAGGATACTTCAAAGTATCCTTCAGTAGGGACACCATTCTCATAGTACAAACAACCTTGAATAAAAATTTGTTAAGCTGACTAGAATATAAAAGCAACATATTTTCTGTTTTAAGAAGCACTGTATTAGTAATTAGTAATTAGTTCTCACTTTTATGAGGAGAGTATGAAATTTTCCATCTAATTTGAACTTGAAAAGAAAAAAAATCAAGATGTGTATTAACTACATGTTAACTAGCTATGAAATTTGGATGTAGCAAGTTTCAAGAATTATACAAAAGCAATATGGAAGATGATCTTGTAATATCGTTTTTGTTTTAAAGCCATGCTTCCTTGACTCTAACAAGTTGGGGATTTTTAAAAACTTATTGTATTTGTGACAGTTATCATAAATTCTTAAATCCATTAGTCCCAAAATTTCAGCAAAAACTTGTTTCTCAGTAGATTTTTAACTTAAATTTACACTTATTTTATTTATCATCCCATATCCACTGTTTACTACAATATCGCTTTCTAAGAAATGTGGTTGAAATTACTGAAATATCTTTAGTGCCCCAGACTGTAAAAGAAAAAATACTGAGCATCAGATTCATCCTAGCTCTGTGCTGCACAAGAGCTAAGAATTTTAAGACATTAGTTTACCATTGATGGAATTCAGGCTCTCAAAGTGTATAAATAGTTGAGCAACAAATTGACCCCTTGTTCTCAATGGCCTAACTTAAATTTCAGTCGTCTTTTAATCTCTCCAGCTTGCCCTTTTCCCTCTTGTGTTATTTTTTTCCTTTGGAGTCACTCAGTTCTGCACTCAAAAGCACAGAAGTAAACCTTTGAAAATACTTTTTAGACTATGTATTAGTTGTTTTCCTGCTGAGACACTTAACATCTCAAACATAATGTACTTCTTAAAATGTAAAATTTAAAAAGCTAGCTGGGGATGTTTAATCTCTAATTCCCTGTGGTATTATTTTTTTAAAAATTATAATAAATAGCATAATTTTTTTGAGATCCACAAAGTAAATGCTTATACTGCTAAGCACATTTCCCAAGAAATCTTAAAGCAAAAATGAGCAACTCACTTATTGCAATTTAAATTCCTACTCTATTATCAGTGTGATATAAACACAGTTCAGAGGATCATTTCGTTCCAGCAGACAATGAAGCCATACTGACTAGTCACACACAATTTTTGTGGAAGTTTGGTCAGCTCATCATTAGTAAACAGAGAGTGCCAGCTCATGACTCCAATAAAATCCATGAATAAAGTAGATAAATACCAAACTGCTGAATAGGCAGAAAATAAGTATCCAGAATAATAATTTAGTTCAGATTTGGGGAAGTCATGCATACCTATCATCCTGGTTTCACATGATCCTTACAGCCAGTGCAGGATTCTCGCTCCCTGAAAGACTGCTTTTAGAAAGGAAATGGGGACAACTTTTCATGCATCTAATTTTTGGACTTTTCAGAGAGCAAAAGGTCTCCAGATCCCCAGTTTTGCCAGGGCCTTTATGAAATTCAAAGAAGCTCTCTCATCTTGAATGTCTCTTTGGACAGGCTGTCAAAGTATAAAATCTGAATAAGCATAAGGATCATCATAATGATGAAAATTTAGTTGGTTATGGAGTTAACTACTTGTAAAATATAGGTGTATCTGATGTGGAAGGTGTTCTAGGAATAGTGTTACAATGGAAAACATTAACATGTTGGGCCATTATCCCACAAGAGCTTTATTCTCTTCAGTTAAATTGAAGTAACAGAAGCAGGAATTTTTGCTTGTATGAAAGGTATGAAATAAAAGGTCCAAATAATTCAGTGTAAAATTTCTGCAAATTAGCAATTGTCTCAGAAATAGTTGTAGCACATACCCTTCATAATGTTAATAATTAGTGGAAAGTTTCTATGCTCAGTAGTTAGCAGTAGCAGTAGTAGCAGTAGTAGCAGTAGCAGTAGTAGTAGTAGTAGTAGTAGTAGTAGTAGTCGTAGTAGTTGTTTTGTACTTTATGCTGGATGTTTTAATCTTTAATATTTTTTCTCTACTTTTTCATCGCAAGTTCAGTTCTTCACTGACTTGGCAAGTTTTTGACTCTGGTAGTTCTCGTTGCAATGAGTGCCATCAACTACTTGAGTGTTGCTGGGAAGAAGCAATTGATTATTTTTAAATACAGACAATATTGTCTGGCTGTGTTCAAGATTTATGATTATTGAATGAGGAAGTGAAACAGAGCCTCCTTTTTCCTTTTACATACTACCATTTGATTGTTTCAAGAACTTGTGCTTCCTTTCTAGTTCAATTTCCCCAAAGGTGAATTCTCATTGACATTTATCTTCTACAGCATTTTTTTCTGTGTCTCTAAGCTCATCAGTTTCCTGCTGTCACAACTTCCTAATTTCTAATAAATTCTAATATGCCTTTTCTATGACACAGCAGCCAAACCTGGAGTTGAATGCTTGAGGGATAACATGTTATTTTTTCCATTAGCCACTTGTATTAATTAATTACCTCCATCACTACTCAGTTTTATATTCTGTCACTTGGTTTCCCTTGCCACTGTCCTTTCACAAGTATGCACCTAAATTAATCAGTAAACACATTTATTGTAAATCTCAGTATGGAAACTCAGGATTTTAACTGCCAACATTTTCTCATGATGAAAACTAATAATTAAATGAACCACATGTTTGATAATTAGTAGTGTTTTAGGAGCTTGAATCCCTTTGTTGTACTCAGAGCTGAGTTTAAGACCCTATCAAAAAACTTTTGGGAGATCACATATACTACCAGCTTACTCTTGACTGAATTTTCCCATTGCACAGAATTCCAGAGGACAGGTAAAGATGCCTCCTTACTTCTTGCAAAAGCCTTTTGATTAGACCTTATCTCAATTGACTGTCTGCGTCTTTATGATTCAGCGTCACGATTTGTGCTTAGTCCATCCTTTTGCAGTTCTGCCCAATGTATTCCTGTGAGTATGGGTATGTGAATTTAGCCCTCTGTGCTGAAGGGTGAGGTTCTGCCTGTAGGTATGAAATAGAGCTGAAGGGTTCTGGACACATTCACACACTGTGACTGTGGTGCAATAGTGCATCACACAGGCCATGCTATTCTTTTCAGATGTATTTCCTAGAGGAAAGAAACTTTTCAGAATTCAGGTGATGTGAAGATCTTTATTTTTGTGTTATGAAGGGTGTAATTCACTTTGGAATAAATGGCTTGGCTTCCCAAAGCATTGGTATGTGTCTAGATATGCTTCATGTATTGGATTAAAACAACATATGACAATGTACACTTCATTTCTAGTGGTCACAGAGTTGCATGATTAAAAACTTTGCCAAAGCACTTAAATGTGAGGTGATGCCTATATATATACTGCATATACAGTGAACTTGGCATTCTTTTACTTGTTCTAGCAAAACAGAACCATTAATGTATATGTGATATGTCTCCTCATGTCATTGAATGGACTGGGTTCTGGGCTGTGTAAAAAAAATAATCTGATTTTTCTGTTGAAAGGAACAGAAAATTTCTTGCTGAAAAGGGAGTATCTGAGCTATGCTTCATCCCTGGTTTTGCTCAATATTGCAGGGCTGTTACACCTTCTATTTTAGCATATTTCCCTATATTTCAAAACTAGGAATCTGCACATAAGGTACTACAGCTCATTTTCTTTTACCCAGCAGATGTAGTCCATAAGAAATATCCCTCAGAAACTCCTTGTGAAATATTTCTCCATCTTAATTACTGCAGAAAGGGACATAGCCAATAACTCTCCATGCTCTAGTAATTCCTAGCTGCTGGAAATAAGGATACAGCCATAATTTAGTGCAGCCTCAGAGCTGTGCTGCCATATGCTAAAAGCTGAATTGGCCTTTTGGCAACTATTAAAATAAGATGATGCGATGCCATAGAGGCACTTTTGTCCCCTGTTCTGAGGAACTCATTTCCAGGGATGCGCCCTTTTCCTCTGACCTAAGCATGGAACATATGGAATTTGTCCTGAGAGATGCAGCCAATTTTTATTCTTTTCTCTTGAATCTTGGCCATGTATCAAAGGAATCTCCTGTCAGCTTCTTCATATTTATATCCTTCTCATCCTCAGTCTAACCTCAGGCTCAGCCCCTCAGCTGAAAACATGTGAAGCATGTAAGAGGAAACTCACTCTTCTGAGCCAGCTTAAAGAGCTCTTCTACCTCCTGATTAAAGTTCCACCAAATACAGTCATAGGACAGTTTTTATAAAGGCACGGCAAGTTAATACCATATAAGAACTTCCTCACAGGAATGCTTCTTCTTCCATCACTTTCAGAACTGTTCTCTTTCCTTACCTAAATTTAAAAATCTGTAATTTTAAGATTATTACTCAATCTATGTTGAGTATTTTTACATAGAAATATAGATTTTTTCCCCCCACCATATGTGCAGATTATAATGTATTTCCAATATGCTGATAAAACAAATCAGTCTTTGCAAACTATTATGTACAGAAGGAGTATCTTTCAAAGTTTATGCCTATTGTCTGTGAAGATGTGCTTGGAGCTAGTAGCTCATTCTTTTTTGAAATCCCTTCTGTTAGGTAAAACAGATTTAGTGTTCTAGACACTCATAAGATATTACTCTCCCATCTGCAGTCATGTTTAGCTACTTAACCCAAGTAGGAGCTGCTGAATTCAGGTGAAGTGAGAAGGTGGTGACTGACTTGAGGGTAATTTTTGTAAAAAATACAAGGATATTTTCCTACAAGTTAAACTACAGTATTTAAATTGCTTCAAAGACACTGTTTTTAGCTAGAGGTGGTCATGTTGGACAAGACCATGACTTGTTTTACAGAGGAGTTGCAAAGAAACCTTGTGAATCAAGTGAAAGAGTAAGAAGGTGAGCACCAGCTGTGAGAGGACAGAGTAAAGCTGCATGCTCAGAAAGACTGTCATTGCATAAAGAAATCTGCATGGAGTAAAAGGATTTCTGCAGTTCAGTTCATGTGCCTGGTTAGGACCTCAGCCCTAAAGACTAAAATATGTCTGAGCTGTAGAGATCTGGAAATACCTGAATATGCCTGCAACAATTGACAGTGAATAAGAGTGCTGAATTAGGACTTCTCTCAACGCTCAGGATTCCTGGAAAACATCCACCTACAGGAGTCACAAAGAAGAAGAACCTAAAATGAGGATTTCCTTATTAAAGTTGAGCTGCTGTGATGTATAGAAGGTCACACAGGGGAAAACAGGTGTGGAGACCCAATAAGTCTTCTCCATTAGGATCATGGACTCCTTGAAATTGCTGGTCCTAGTCAACCGAATGCACCTCAGATATTGTTATATGTCCTGAAAACAGATTTTATGATGTAGGCTCCTGATTTTTTTTTCAGGCTAATCCTAGTTACGCTATTTTTTGCTATTTATAATTATTTTCTTTCAGTCTATCACTGATGGCATCATCTTTCACGATGCTATCATATCTGTATAATTTTTAAACGTCAAAACATTAAAAAAAAAGAGAGCAGTATAAAGGCCCATAGCAATCTGTTCAGGGAAGAACTGTAAAAGGCCGCCCACAAAAAATATGATAATGTAATTAAGTTTTATGAACACAGTATGTAAATTAACATAATGTCTGGGAAAAAGCAGTGCTTTTATCAGAGATACTACACATTGATCCCTAAAAGTTCTTAAGGGAAATTAAAACTATTACAAAAGTTGACCGCTTACATAAGCATTAATATAGTCAATAATATTGGATGCAGTGATGAAAATAAATTATTAAAGACACCGTCACTGATATTTGTGAGGAAATTGTGAGTATGTCATTTTGTTAGTAGTTTTTTAAAGACAAATTTTGCCATTGAAACACAAAATAGATTATTCTGAATTTAAGAGAGGTTTGAAAACCTTATGGAACACAGTTTGTTTGGTTATTGTGCCAAATGCAAAAACACCTTCACTTAATTGCCATAAATTTTCCTGAACTAGAGTTAAATTTTGAGTAACAAAACCAGAGATTGAGAGAACCAGCAATAAATGGAAAATAGCTGCTGTCACCTCTCTCCCTAGAAAAACTGCTTGGTCCTGTGCATAGTGAAAAAAATATGGAAGTTAAAGATGCTAAGAAAGGATATGACAATGCAATGACTTTTTTTTTACCTGAATTGTGGATTCCAAGGACTTTTTGTGTCCAAAACTCTCTCACAATTAGATACACATACCCACATACACATTGTGAAAGTAACTGAAATCAATACAATACCCAGAGACCCATGGGACAGTTTCTGTGGGGATATGGGCAGGTGTCATTTACTTCTGATATTTGTAAGTTTAGGGAACAAGATTTCTAATAGGCAGGATCAAAAGTGGAAAAGCATACAAACAAGCAGCCCTCCCCCCAAAAAGAAAAATCCACCACAATCCCCCCAGTCGCCTAAGAAAATAACAAGCAAGGAAAACAAACCTGTATTTCATAGGATCGAAACTCAGACCTCAGCCTGTATTTAATGAGAGGTAGAATCTCTGAGAACAATTTAGACAGTCTTCTCTGTAGTGACTTCTTCTGGCCTGTGCTGAAGACAAGGAGAGTTCACTGCTGGCTCAGTGTGGTAACTTACCTTGCAGTTACAGAAAACTAATCACACAACTCTCTATACCTTTCACATTTCTGTTTCCATTCTTCTTAGCTAAATGAAATTAAAATAGGGTTCAGATTTTGATCCTAGTTTCTCCATTGTAAACTTGATGAAATATTGTCACCAATGGAAATGTTTCTAATTTCTCATTAGTAAAACTGAATATAACAAACTCCAGCAGTGAAATTACAAAAAAAAAATTAGTATAGAATGAGGCATGTTGCTGACAAAGCAGTATATCTTTAACCCTGTTTCCAGAGGTAATATACTGTTGCATTAGATCAATTTCTATGCAAGCATGTTTCTTTCCTTTTTTTTTAATAAAGGGTGATTGCTAAGAAGTCGGACAACAAAAATAAATCTTTACTTTTCTTTGAAGTATATGGTATATGTTGTATATAGTACAAACTATGCAGTATACACTTTGGGATTTTTTTTTGCTCACAGCTGCAGGTGTACATGGACATGAATGTAAAGTATCTGAAAGCTCCATTCACCCTTTTCTCCTTGCATTTAACTTTTATTCTTCATAGACCGATCTTCATGCAAACAAGCAAGCAGCATTTTCTAGCTATGTCTTGCTTTGAACTAAAATAAATGGAAAATACATTCCTGATAAAAAATTAGAATTAATCTGTTATGCTGTGAACACAATATGCGCCACTTTACAAAGCTGAAGGGTTTGGATCTTTTCAGTTCAATGTGCTACTTTGAATCTCACCAACGTGCCTATCATTTTTATCATCAAGCTATTTTTTGATAAAACTGTTTAATTACCAAAATTTAAAGCAGCATTGATTTGTCAAAGAAAAATTCTCCAAAGCAAACATTTTGGAGTAAAAATTGTATTTTAGAAGTAAAAATTGTATTTTATCAACTTTTTAAACCTTGGGATTAGTTTCCTTTGCTATACCTCTAAAATGTTTTTGTCACAGTCATTGTCTTCTCATTCATACAGCTTTCAATGATAAGATGCAGCCTGGTCTAGCTGGAAGACAGTTCTCAGAGGAAGTCGTGTTTACACCCAGTTCTTTAGGCAACAGCAAAATGTCTTCTTAGTGAATTGGGAGCATGCTTGAATAACATCTCCATTTATTAAGATAAATCCTCAACACAAAAGATCTCCACCTAAATCTCATCACCACACAAGAAGGCAAAATATACTAAGCCATGTATTCCCAGTTACTATGAGCAGGCAGCACTGGGGACTGACCAGTCCTGGAAGGCTGTGTGAAATGACTGGGACCTTTTTCATCCCTAACTGTTCCCAGTGTAAAAGGAGTACATGGACTAGAATATGTTCATCATCAACCACTACTTTCCCTGTCCTTGCAGTAGGATTGACAGAAAATGGAAGCGGTTTATTTGGATGCATCAGGCTGATAGCTGTGGCATCTGAAGACCTTGATGCATGGTCCCTGTCAAGCTGGAGGGGTGGCAGTCTTCAGAGCTGTGTCAAGGTAGGTAGTCTCAGCCTCAGTTGTGGTTGGTAATGAGCATTACCTTATGTTCTAAGAAGCTCAGCTTGCAATAAATATCTTAATCCTTATGAACTGGGGAAATGTAAGTCAAAGTAGCAAAACGTGTTGCTGGAGCCTCAAAGGGCTAATTTTGCATTTTGTTACAAAACAGTGCAGATGAAAAACATCTGAATGCATGCTTAAAGAACCCAAAGTGAAATTATGCTATCTGATCAGTCATAAGTAACATAACTTGGGTCTGATTATTTAAAATGGCACTACTGGGAACACACACTAAATCAATGGGTAAATTCAAATGCTGAGCTTATTCAAGAGGATCGGGATTTTTATATAAATATTCAGTGAGCTGAAAAACATGTTAACTTCTTCCAATAAATTATTCATTGTTACTAGCTTTTTCAGCTCTAAAGCTAAACAATAAGAAAATATTTTTAAGCCCACCTCTGAAAGCCAGATCAGATAAGCCTTTCCAAATGGAAACATTAAATCTTTTAAAATTAAAAACTAAATCAAACCAATCAAACAACTCCCAACCACTAAATTAACAAAAAAACCCTCCACCTATATTATCAGCATTATTAGCATTTATTATTACTGACTACACTAAAGTTCTAAAAATACTTCAAAAATATGGGTGACTGTCTTTTTTACCTGTAGTGGAAGAGTTATCTCTAATGTGAAAAATTAACTGCACATAGGAACATCATTCAATGATCAGAAACATGGTAGCAAAAGTGATACTTTGCTTTGTGTTCTCTGCCATAAAACTTAGGTGTAAGCACCACTAATGCATTTGCTAAAGTGTGCATCATTGTATCAGATTTTAAAATAACGTGAGCAGCTGAATAATTAAATGATACGACACATATTTATTTAAAATTCCATTTAGTAGTGTAACATCCCTACTAAAAATGTAGAAAAAAAGAAAAAGCAGGAAAAATGTTCATGGTGCAACATCTAACATATATCAGGTTTGATGACAAGAATACTCAGCAGCATTTCCATAAATCAATTGAGCCACCCTGTTTTCAAATCATAGGGAAGCAAGACACTCTGTTTCAGGTGCAACACAAGCTGAGGTGTAGTGGGCCCTTTTAGCAGAGCTGCCATTTCCACTGCATAGTTCATGGTACAGACCGGGATTCTTTTAAATTCTCACCAGTTTTGAAGTCAAACATGCAATTTACTGGGTCTTGTATATTAGGAAGATTTATTACTCATTGCCACAACAGGACAAAAACTAAATACACATTAATGCACAATTAGTTAAACAGTCTAAGTGTTCACACACCCTTATCGAAAATTAGGTTAAAAAACCCCAAAGAACAACAACATTAAAAACCACTGGCTTTTTAAAAGCATTCTGCTAGTCCCTGTAATAACAATAAGATGCTTAGGAATACCAGCAGGAGAGGAATTTTATTTCCTAGTTCTATGTCACAAGGTTAGCAAGAGGCTAGTGCTTGTCTCTTAGTAAGGGCAGGTCACTGTTCATTCCCCTGCTAACTGCTATATTCTCTCCCTTCTTTTCATTGCTTTAGAAAGACAATGCATTTACCCACCAGAAAAGCAACTACAGCATAGTGCATTTATTCAATAAAACAGCAAGGAAGACACAGGGGTTGAGATTTGAAGCCTACTGAAATGATTCTGCCCTTTGCTGGCCATGCCAGTTCCACTGTGTTCTGGGGAAGATGCTAGGCATAAAATCACACCATGGCTGCCTACACAGAGAAGCTGGAAAGCAATCAAAAAGCAATGTGGTAGCAACAGCTCTTCTTCAAGGAAGGAAAATAGGGAGGGTGGGATGGAGGCAGGAAAAAGAACGCGGAAGTTTTATATGAAAATGAAGCACTGAAAAGTAGGGTGGCATGCATTTAAGATGCAACCATGATGCATCATGGTTTTGGACAGGCTGGTGCATTAGAGAGGAAAGAAGCAAACAAACAGGTGTGTGCTGGCAAAACAGACTACCAGCACTGCCATGAAGAAATATGGTGGTCTTTTCTGCTTTAGTACTTGGGTATTTGCTTTCTTGCAGACTAATGACTGACTTTTAGCCCTTAGCTAGCTCCTTGTACTTTGTGTCAGCTGTGCTCATGTCTTGCCCTGGTGTTAAATTTATAAGTGATATTTGGAAGCAGACTGACAAGCTGAAAAATCCTACTTGACTTCAGGGTACACACTAAAAATGAAATTTTGATTCCATAGTTTTTATTCATGCTACAAAATCTCCATGCATATAGAGAGCATATATTTTTAAAGTACTTACTTATAATTAATTAAGAAGATTATTGAGGAGAAGGTATTACAAAATTTGATTGCAGGGTTAACTCCGGTAAGAAAAGTTTGGAATCTTGTATCTAATCTTCAATTTGAAATCTATAAGGCTCTTTAACTGTAGTAGGGGCAAAATATTAATGAGTTCAATTATAACGCTGTTTATTTATTCCATCTGTGATTCTATCAATTGTTCCCATGAAACAAGACAAACTGTAAAGCAGTAGCAATATTTTCTTTCTTTTCTTTTTCTCGCTGTCTTAAAATTTTGTTTCTGAGTAGTAAGTAAAAAAATCTGTGAACATATACCTCAGTAGGTAGAATTTTCCTTTTTTAACTTTTGTATTTGTTTGCCTTTTGAAATTTTTAAGAAGAAGTTCAGAAAAGAGTAAAACATTTCTAGAATCCTGCTGTGGTACCATCTTTGCAGCAATGACACAACTATCGGGAGTTCAGAATGCAGGATTTCTTTCTATGGCTACTATTTGCTCATAGTGGATATTTAAATGTATGTATGCCTGTTTGTACTATTGTGTATTTAAAAATAAATCCTGCTTATTGTTTTGGTTTTCAGATGTCTGAAAGGGACCAGGAAATCTTTTATGCTGTCTTGATAATTTCTAATTAAGCAGATAAAAGACAAAAACCCCAATACCTAGAATCCACACCTCGGTTTTGGATTCCTGGCAGCCAGCAGGCCTTTTAATGTAATTCTTACATTAAAATCCCCCATTCAGCCAGAATATAAATGTACAAATAAGTTAATAATTTCCAATTGCTTAGCTGTTTCGATTCAATAGATCAGGAAGAATACCAAATCATCAGCAACATTACTCATGATTGCATTAGGGCCTCCAGTCCTCCAAAAGTGTGTTTTAAATGCATACAAGACCTGTCCTTGCCCAAAGTCTGGGATACCAATGGATAAAGATATTTAGAAAATCAGTTTTACAATGGCATTTCCATTTGTGAAAAATTCAGCCTCCTTTTTCATCTCACTTTTCTCCTTTTGAACTACATTTAGTTTGAACTCCATATAGAGAGGCAACACTGGCCTTTAATGAAGAAGATTGAAACTAAATGTTCATAAATTAAGCTAAATTAAGCTGCAGAATGGCAGATTTCCTCTGAGGATGCTATAGAACAATCAGTTAGTTAACAACTGTGGGTATTGACTGTATTTAGCTGTTTTGGTGCCGTTTAGTTGAGAGCAATCACATGATCTACATGTTGTTTTGCCTCCTGCCTTGTGCTAATGCTATCTAATAGCTTCTGAAAAAAATTCTTACTCCACTAAATAGAAAAGTCCTCTTTGTACAACGTTCATGTTGCTAACATCTAACTTTTCAGACATGAGGAAGAAATCCAGCAGGAGTTTAAAATGCATAGTATGAGCAAATATTCAAAGAAATGCTTTCTTGCGTGGTGGTCCCAAGGCGATTCCTTGAGGGAGGAAAAACAAAGGAAAGGACAGATTTTATCAGGGATAGATTTTACTGGCTAATATACTTTGTGCAGCTAAACTTTAACAAGGATTTTACCAAGTCTAAGCAGTGGGTATTTTACTTTTGTAACAATATTTGTATTATGGTGACAACATTTATGTTCCAAGTGTGCAAGTGTCAGTGTTGTAGCACTATGGTGGAATGACAGAATTCCCAAAAGTCCAGTTTTGCTTTGATTTGTGTCCCGTTCTGAGACTCTGTTCACAAAATTTGGTCAGGATATTGCCCGTGAAAAGTAAGTGGAATAACTCACTGTTTTGTACTTAGAATTCTATCAGTCCAAATTTGGCCTAATGCTTCTCTAAATTGGCCATGAAGTTTAACTTTCTTTAATGAACAGTAATTAAAATCCAAACTATATGTATTTATGGAACATTTTTTTCTCTCTAAATTTAGATCGGAATCTACAGCAGCCTCAGAAAATGCACAAATAAGAACACAAGACATCAGGTGCTGGAAAGGGAAAGCAAAAGATCCTATTTATCATGTGCCTGCAAACACTGCTGAGTGATGTATAGTAATTACAAGTTGTTGTTGTTTTTTTTTTTTAATTGACAGGCCTCTGACACTGCAAGGAAAATTAGTGACAAGATGATGGATTGGTTTCACGACATTGGCATGTTGATTCAACAAACCTTAAGTGGATATTGGCATTTGTCATTCAGCTTTGGACCCCTACAGACTCCTGCCGCTGATTAGTCAAATACTTCACCTCCTTGTAATTATTGTTTCAACTGCAGAGGCTCCAAGACATTCTCAGGGGAACAAACTTTTACAGCATAACTGAAAAGAAGTGCTACTTAGTGCCAGTTGAGTGAGAAGAAGTAAGCACATGGGAAAAGGGAAGAAATCAATGGCAGTGTTTGAGCAGCTTAACCCTGTTGGTCCTTGCATATTAATAGATTATTTATGCATTGCTTCCCCAGCAGGAAGAAATTAGAATGATTAGCATTTTCTCTTTGTCTACTGAAAATCACAAATTGGAAAAATGCTTGCTTGTATTTTTGTTTATTCCCTTCAAAAAGCTGTGAGGCTGCCGGTGGGGTCAGGACAACCTATCATCATTTGCAGTTATTCCCCGGGCTTTACTTCCAGAGAATTTTGTAATCCTCTACAGGCAGTCTGTTTTATGAAGGCTAAAGGAGACTTAGTCAGGTAAAGCAGGTTAAAATGGAAAAATCTTTCTTCTAACTGGAATAATAGATGACAAACACACTTGCATGCATTGAAATGCACCAAGTCCTTCCACAAATGGTACTGCACTATTAAAAAAAGAAGTCGCCCATGGCTGTAGCTGAGATTATATGGTAATATGCCATGATTGCAATGTAGCAGGATTTGGGATATTCTGATAGAGCTGCTGAGGTGTCCCAAAAAGGACTGGAAAAATCTTAAGTACATGTGACCTCTAAGTTGTGCAGGGGAGATGTGTGTGAGGTTTTGTTACATGTGAGAATATTTGTTGTGATATGAGAAAGACTTCTTGGTATTTCGCTAAGAGCTTTCCCAGTAATATTTTTAAGCTGCACAAAACTTGCAGAGTGACAAAGAAAGGATGGAAGCCGCCTTATGTGAGGGGAGCTGCCAAAGACAGAGACAAATAGAATAATGAAATTTGAAAGTGAAAGTTCATCCTATTTATATCAAGACATGGAGAGGATTTCATTCCTCTCCAGACAGGCTCTACATGGCATTTATATAATATGCTGGAAAATATCATTTAGGTGGTTAGATTAGATGCCTGTATGAGATCACAATTGCCAGTCAGTGACTTCAAGAGTATTAAATAGAAGGGAACTGTATTAAAAGAGAAGGATCACCAGAAACTATTGTGAAACTAGCATGAATTTCAATATAAAACAAGTAAATCAAATTCTGGAAGAAGACTTATGGAGAAGCAGGTATGTTCCTGAGTATGTTTCAGAGTGATATGAAGGGTTACAATAAATAACAGGCTGGACATGAGCTACTATTTTGTGAAAACACTTCTCTTTGAAATAAAAAAAAACTGGGATCTGTAACTAGTGTGTTATTAGGGATGTCTCATCTGAGCCACTGCACTTTAAAAGCCAAAGAGTCTAGAGTAGTTTATCAAATCAATAGAGTTCTAGAAAACATGACCAGCAGGAAGACTGTGAATAATTGGAAACTTTTCTTTATTCTAGAGAAAAAAAGAGGAGTAAGTGAGAACAGTCATAAGAACATTACCAAGCTGGGCATAAAAACATACCAAGATGGGCAGGGAATAAAAGTTAAAACTAGACACTATGAAAAGTTTTCTAATAGAAGGAGCAAAGAAGCATGGGCACATAATGGTGTCGTCACCAGGTGAGTTTAGTAAGCACTTATTGAACCAGAATGATCAGGAAAAAATTGCTCTTGTCTTATAACGAAATGGTAGATCAGATGATCTGAGATGGCTCTAAGCCTGACTTTGCTGTTCTCTGAAAGACAGGAAATCATCTTGGGATGTTTTGGATGCAGGACTCAAAGGGATACTTAGTAAGTTTCCTGATGACACTGAATTTGGAGGACCTGTTGACTCCCTGGAAGGCAAGGTGGCCCCTCAAAGAGGCCTCCACAAATCAGAGGGCTGGGCAATTACCAACTCTGTGAAGTTTAATAAGGGAAAGTGCGGGATTCTACATCTGGGATGGGGCAACCCTGGATGTACAGAGAAGGGACAAAGGGGAATGAGATACTGGAGAGCAGCATCATGAGAAGTGACCTGGTGGTCCTGGTCAATAGCAAGTGGAACATGAGTCAGCAGTGCTCTGGCAGCCAGGAGGGCCACCTATGTTCTGGGGGCATCAGGCACAGCATCACCAGCCGGGAAAGGGAGGGGATTGTCCCACTCTGCTCTGCACTGGGGCAGCCTCACCTCCAGTGCTGGGGGCAGGTCTGGGTGACACAATACAAAAATGACATTGAGCTGTTAGAGAGTGTCCAAAGGAGGGCCATGAGCATGGTGAAGGGCCTTGAGAGGAAGCCGTGTGAGGAGTGGCTGAGGGCACTTGGTCTGTTCAGCCTGGAGAAGAGGAGACTGAGGCGAGACCTCACTGCAGTTACAACTTCCTCATGAGGGGAAAAGGAGGGGCAGGTATTGATCTCTTCTCTGGTGACCGGTGGCAGAACCTGAGGGAGTGGCTGAAGCTGTTTCAGGGGAGGTTTAGGTTGAGTATTAGGAGAAGGTTCTTCACCCAGAGAGTGGTTGAGCACTGGAACAGGCTCCTCAGGGAAGTGGTCATAGCACCAACCTGACAGAGTTCAAGGGGTGTTTGGACAATGCTCTCAGGCACATGGTGTGACTCTTGGGCATAGTGTTGTGCAGGGCCAGGAGCCGGACTTTGATGTTCTTTGTGGGTCCCTTCCAGCTCAGCATATTCTGTAGGCTTATGTCACTACTTTGAGCAGTGGTGGAGAGAAAAAAAAAGATATAATCTATGACATTTTCCTGTCTAAATGATTGATATGGCTTCTGCTACGCTAAGTAATCTTAATAAAATACAGTTATTATTCACATATTCCATATGCATACAATTTCACTGTATGATTAAAATTAAATCTAACATTATGAGGAATGACCTTTGAAAAGAGTGAGATTAAAAGACCTACCTAGAAGGCATTTTGTAAAGATATTTCTTCAAGAATACAAAATTTAGACTTTTTAAACTTAAACAGTAAAAGTTTCCTTCCTCCTTTTCAGTACCTTGTCATTTCCCCAGAATCATTTCCTTCCCCAACCTGACTTTGCCATTTTTTAACCTGTTTTGTTGTTGCTGTGGTTTGCTTGTTTGTTTGTTTGTTTGTTTTCCACTATTACTTCTGAAAGTCTCCAGGCTCTGCAGTTTTTTTCTTAAAAAAACTACACCACCTTTTTCACATACCTGTGTCTTTTTTGGCTACCCTGGCTTAGGGAATTGCTATTGCTGATGATATCTCCTTAGATAGACTGTTGTATCTGTGATAATATGGTAAATGATAGTAATTTAGAAACATTTCTGATGGGGTTATATCTAAAAGGGGTGCAACCATTAAAAGAAAAGTTAATATTTTTAGTTTTAGCTTTAATTCTTATTTTCTGTTTTTCCTCTCTTCTTTTCTGAGAGATTCCTATTTAGTATTTTCCTTTGGCTTTTCCTGCTCCTCTGGATCTTTTGGTTATTTTAATGCAGTGTAACTGAAGAAAAGGTGACAAATGGAGTATAAAAATTCAGGAAGTTTTATTCTTTTCCAAAAATCACTCCAATACGGGCAATCAAACTACTTTGGGAAAGGCTGACTAGGAAATTCTTCCATTCTAATGCATACAGATGTGCATAAGCACACATTCTTCTTGGTAGTTTTCCTGGTGTTAATGGAAAAAACTTTTTTATTATCTTTTTTTTTTCATTTTTAGCTGACACATGTCTTTAACCTTCCTCATTCAGCCTTGCTCCAAGTTTTTTCTCATTTTGGGCCATGCATTGTTGTTGAACATAATTTACTTCAGCCGACTGGTTGCCAAATAGCAAACCTCCTTTATACCTGGAGGAACAGAGTCTGGTTTTTTCCCCAGGTCCTAATTCTGTTACGAGCTCATTTTCATGTATGCCACCACATGAGTCTTGTCATTGTCAGGAGATTGCCTCCAGAAAGATGGTTGTGTCAGGCTCTCACCAAACTATTTGTGAACCATCCCATGCCTCAGTAGGTAGTTTAATGGCTGACACCTTGGGTGAGGCTTTCTCTCTTTATATTCTCCAGTTCTGGGAAGCTACACCAGAACTATCAAAACTGACCAGATATTTGCCACATAGGTTTGCAAAAAGTATATTGTGATCCAGCTTTCTGGTAACGAAGATGAAAAGGGTTCTTTCCATTTTTTCTCAGGGGGAGAATCTGTCCATGGGTAGCATATATGAACCAAACATTTAAAAAGCAGCTAGATAACTCACCACCCTGTCTATACCCAAACTTCCACCAGATGAGGGAAAATTGTAACAGCTGTCTGGATCAAAACCCTCTGCAGAGGAAAGTGTGAGATAACCAGTAACATCCTGCAGTATGTCTTCTGGATGTGAGCAGAATGTACATATTACACACAATTCCAGTGTGTAGGGCAAGTTACACAACAATTCTGGTATGTTCATATATATNGTATAAAATGGAGCTGTCAGGGATCAGGCCTGGTTCAGGTGCCTCTGGTACGTGGAGCTGCTCTTCCCTGTCCCCTAGAGACTCCTGCAATGACAAAGCTGAACATAAATTGTTCCTTCACCCATCCCCTGTATGGCTGCATGATCTTTCCCATACAGGGGGGGCATGCAACACATTGCCAGGTTTCAGGGCACCAGTGCTGCAAAGAGGTAAGCAGCTGTGCTCCAGCACTGCCATTTGTGACCAATGCTGTCTGTCATCAGAGCACAAGAGGCTGTGGTGGGCCACAGTTCAGATGGTGATTCCATGGGAATGGACTCTAGTGATGTGCTGGGAGCTGTTGTGAGCGTCATTGGGTGGGGCTTTTCAGTACAGGACAGCAGCAGGGCAGAAGTTTTCTCCTGCATATTTGCATACTCCAGGCTTCTCAGCATCAAGCATCTGGCTGGAGGTCATAAAGAATGTATTTTCATCATGCAATTAATGAATTCATGAATACATGCAGCACCAGAAGTTTTATAGCTAAGCCTGTGGGAATCTGAAACTGACCCTAAAAATAGCACTGGAGACCTAAAATTAATCTGGTAAGCTGCTCTTCTCTCCTAAAATGCCATCAAGATTAATAATTCTTGGGACCATTTATAACTCAAGTCCCATATTTCTTCCACCTAATAGGAATCAACTCAACTTCCCTCAGCAATTTTCCCTGAAAAGAAAAATCCTCAAAAGGATTTTGAGCCTATGCTATTGCTTAATACCTAGGACTTGGAGATATATAGGAAAATAGTAATGAACTATCAGAAAACTTGCTGTAGCGTGGGACTGTGCTCTCCATTTTCAACGAGAAGGAAGCTCAAGGTCCTTCATGGATTCCCTTCTGTCATGGGGCACCATGAAAAGAGGCTGCTTTGGGTCCAGCAATGTCTTACGTCTATAACATAGCAAACCCAGAGAGCAAGATGGAGTGAACAGCCCCTCCTGGGGCAGACCCTCCACAAGCAGTGGTTGTTTGCCATGCAGAAAGGGTGTGCAAAGCAGGTACAGCTAGTGGATCATTCCTCTGCAGTACAGAATCAGTGAAATAAATAGGGTTACATTATCATTACTATGTTAATGGTGCAGTAAAAATTATCTTGCAAATTACTTTGACTAATATGGAAAAGGGAAGAGATTTCAGGGCACTGCATCTTTTGTTGACAACATTGTTGTCTCCATTATTGGATTCATTACCCAGCATGCAAGAAGCCAATTATTACACACTCTAGAGAGACATTGATTATTTATTTCGGATTTGTTCAGGCCTAGGTGCTCTGTGATTTTCTGTGCCTCAAACATGCCAACAGGACTTTCTACACTATTATTTATGTTCAGAATTTAGGTCCTTCTATTATGGTTGGTTAGTAGGTTCCATACAACTTCGTAATCTCAGCTGACTTATGCCCCAGTGAAAGATCCTTACCTGGAAAGTATAAACGTCTCTTTTCTTTCTTTTTTCACAGAGTAGAGCTACTGACCAGCCTGATGATGCCATGATGAACAGCTAACCATCCTGGGCCAGCTTAAACATCCAGTACACCTGCTTTTAGGTGAATACTCAGTTTTCTTGCTGTACACTGCAGTCTGGAAGAACAGTATGTTTCACTGAAAAAATCCAACAATTTTCTTTCCAAAAATTGCCCTTTTTATTTTGCAGGACCAGTGCATCAACGTATTTTATTACAGAAATGAAAATGCAATACCTTCTGCCACTGTTTTCTGTGTTGTAGATCTGGCTGTAAACCAAGAGATGGTTGAGGTGTATGAGAGAGATTTTGCATTTTACTCACAAAAGCATGATAGTTATCTCTTCTTTTCAACTATAAGTGCTTTCTAGCTGTTTGCTCACACACCATGCAAAATAATGACTTACANTCATATATATATTTATATATAAATGTTTTAAGCAGTTCATGTTCATTAAGTGTTATTGTGAAATTGTACAGTAAGGATCTGATGGCTTGGAGTTGTTAGTCAAGTGAATCTTACCAATTAAAATTTGTGTTTGATCAGGCCCTATTTCTGTTTGTTAATGAGCTTATTTCAGGCTTGTAGAAGGGTATCATGATCTCTAGGACATGGTTTGAGGATATAAATATATATATCCTC
>VZTZ01016137.1:0-54097 GCA_013400955.1 Drymodes brunneopygia
CGCCCTCTCCTGTCACCGCCCTCGCGTGTCACCGCCGCCTCGTGTCACCGCCCCTCCGTATCCCCTCCCCGCCCTCCGCCGCCGGGGCTTCTGGTCGGGCGTGAGCGGCGGGACTGGGCCGGCAGTGGAGTGCGGCAGCGTGGAAGCGGCGCCGCGGTGCTTGGGATGAGTCGGCAGGGCCCGCTCAGTGCTGTGTCCTCGTTCCTCCCTGAACATTTCTTTTCTAGAAATCCTCTTCACCTACCCCAAATCTAATAATGTTAGAAATTACAAAGTAAGCTAGGATAGTTCTCATGTGACCATGTAAAAACTAGGCTGAACTGCGCTCACTTAATTTTCTCCATCTTGCTGGCTTCCCCTCTCCTCTCTCCTTAGGGACACGTGTGGCAGTAGCAGCGTGAACCTCTCGGGTTTTTACGTCTGTTCACAGCTTAGAAAATCTAATGCTGAACGCGGGGGAGCTCAGAGCTCCTGTGCTTGTCATGTAAGTGTTACCTCGTTCATGTTACCGGAGTCTTTATGTTACGACAAAACATTCATATGCCTCCAAACAATACAGAATGTCCCGTCACTTTTAATTTTTTTTGCACGCATTTCCTTAATACTTTTTAAATTTTAGTTATGTATACATATTTCAATAATTCCTCAAGAAACCTGCTATATCCAGGACGTTCCATGGGGAAGCTTCAGTGATTACTATGTAACACGTCGTTGTTCCAGAGTACAACAGGAGGGGGAGGACTTAGGCTGTTTTTGGGGATCATCGTCAGTTTGTGACCAGGCTGGCACGGAGACAAGCCAAAAGCATTTGCGAACACTTAAGTTCTAAAAATTAGGGGGGAAAATATAAGCCATCGTGAAATTTCATACCTTGGTATACCGAGAGGCAGATGTGATTTAGCTCGAGTTGTGCTTGATGTTCATGTTGCTTAATGCTTATTCTTGCCTTGGTTTCTGACGAGAGATCTATCACGCAGTTTAAGAATAAAAGCAGCAACAACAAATCTGAGTTTTTGCAGCGTGCCCTTTCTGTTACAAGATTTCACTAGCGAAAGCTCTTTCTGTGCAGCAAGGCAGAACCTGGTGTCAATTTACAGGACTTTTTTTTTTCCCAGAGCTTTGAGTAGCTAGCCCGTCATAGATCCACCCATAGACCTCCTTTGCTGTAAACCAGCAATTCCCTGCCTCCTCTTCCTGCTAGCATTTCAGTCCAGAAGTTAAGGACTGTGAAACTGAAGATTTAATTCCTTCGGTAGTAGTCAGCATTTAGGCAAGACGGGAAACGATGCTTCGGGTGATTGTGGAATCTGCTACCAATATCCCTAAAACCAAGTTTGGGAAACCAGATCCTATTGTTTCTGTTATTTTTAAAGGTAAGGAAAACTGTCATAAATATAGTCAGGGAAGAAGTTTTGTAAAAGATAGTGCCCTTTGTAAGTATTTGAAAATCTGGGAAAACATGTTTTCCTGAAATTACATGTCTGATGAAATTTTAGGGGAGACTTTTTTATTTGAGACAGGATTTACCTGAATGAAATTTGAACTGGGTGGAGCACATTGATCTGTTCTGACCAGGTGTGCTTCTGTTTCAGGATTCACATTTTACAAGCTTTTGCAAAGGATTAGCCTGTTGCTTTAAAAACAAATCTAATTGCGCAAATGAACCCACTTTTAATTCTGATATTGAAGATTACCTTGTTTTCCATCTGAAAAAGCATTCCTGTCTTGATTACCTTGAACAGGCACTGCTCACTGTCACACATGTTTTTATTGCGACAGATTTATTGTTGTTACAAGTAGTGTATTGAAAAACAGTAGTACCATTTCTGAAGGTATTTGGTTTTGGTTCAGTTTAGTTTCAGTTTTTTTGTTGTTTGATTTTTTCCCCCCACAAACAGAATTGCACATCAAAATTTTGCCTGTTGAGGTTATTTAAATGCATGATTTTGGAAGGAAACTGTATTTTTCACTTTCATTGCTCATCAGTTATATATGGGAGAAGGAGGACAATGTGATAAAGTTAGCATTTATATGTAAAGCTAATTATATTTTACAGTATACTTTACCTGTTGCCATCATTACCTCACTTGGCTAGACTAGAGGAACTCAATTTCTAGTATTGATTTATCCTTAAATAAACATTCAAGCAATTTTGAATCATCAAACCAAACTGTGATAAACTAACTCCTGGTGACGTGGTTTCCTAACTGTGCACTGAAATCCAAATGGTATTTTAAAGTGTGAAAAATCCTTGCAGGAGTTTGTCACCTTTAGAAACCAAATCTGAAATCATGACAGCTGTAGGCTGGAAAAGGACAAGGCACTGCACATGCAGAATCTTAACTTTCAAAGTAACAAGTTTTCTGATATGTTTATTTCAGCATCAGAAAGATTGTTCCATTTCCTTTACTTTCCTCCTTTTTTTCAAGGTGTGTTGTTTTTTTTTTAAAACCCCTCTGTGTTTTAGAATGTGGCAGAGCCTGTCTCAGTGGCTTTTGGAAGTTCATTATTTTTAAAATGTTATTTTACTTGCCCTGCAAAAAGTGATGATACTGTAATTTCACTGGTTTGTTGCACATTCTGCTGCTTCTTAAATATCCATTTTCTCTATTCAGTTCCTTGTCTTTCTTTGCTTTCCTACCAGTTTTGCTCTTCTGTGTCGCCTCTATTCCTGCAGTTTCATACTCCAGAGCTGGTTTATGCCTTCCCTTCTTTATGCTTAAGTGTCTGTTTGATCCCTCCTTGTAAACTTTTCTTCCTTCTGTGTGCTCTAATGCAGTTCATTTTACCTAGTAAATATAAGTTACAGGTTTTCTACATTGCTGGATTTGTTTTTCAGTCCTTCAGTTATCCAAACGCAGGAATTGGACAACAGACACTGAAGGAATGAATTTATATTTATCCTTTATGTACTAATTTGGAAATTTTAATGTTCCCAAACATGCTTAACCAGTGTCAGCTTCATAACTGTGACAGGTTTTTAGTAGGATATTTAATTTCCCATTGTTCTGCCTCTTCTATTTATGTGATTTAACTACATACCAACAGTCTGATTTTTTGCTTCCTGTCCAGAGTGATACAAGTGGGACAGAAAATACCAGGCTCTTACCAGCTATTAAGCAGCTCTGATTTAATTTGTAAGCAGAGTGCCTGGTTGCCAAGTGCAAGGGCATAGGGTCATATCTCAAATATGTTCAACTTCTGGCAGTTTATGTTTATAGATTTTTTTTATATACACTGCTGGTTCCCCCCTCACCCTGTTAATGTGTAGAAACAGGAAACCAGTCTTATTTTGGGAAGATTTATGTCAAAGGGCATCAATCTTTAACTTTAGTTCCTACCCAATGTAAATCCTGGGGGACATAAAAAATATATTTGGGAGTACATGTTCTAGACTGGGAAAAACTCAAGCATTTGAAAGATTTTGGCCATGGCCCTGCAGCACATTTTCATGTTCTTGTTTGACTCTGGAGTGTTGTTGGTGAAGTCTTAGTGAACAGCACTCATTTGACAGAAAGTTGCTGTGGAAGTTGGCATTTCATTAGAACAGTAATTTGCTCAAATTTTAATTTCCAGGGCCTTTGCTGATATCAGGTTCAGTAAATTTAAGACTCCTATAGAAACACATGAGCCTTTCAGTCTCAGACCTTTACAGCCATGCTGTGAAGAAAAAGCTCATGTTCCTGCAACTGTTAGTATGAAAATGACTGCAAATGTTTTATATGTTCAGACACTTAAGTTAATATGGTTTGATCTATGAATGGAATAGATTTCATCCAATTTGTTTAACTGAGCTGGTTATAGACTGGGCATTCAATACAGTTATTGCAGTGATATATATTAGCTGCGTCTCAGGAGGAAATAGGCAGCTGTTTCTGTTCTGATATAGCAGGGGAGTTTTGTGCAAGCATTTCACTTTTTTTTTACACATTTATGTCCAGTCCAATGGGATGGAACTTTTATTTACTTTAAGAACAGCTCACAGTTCAAAGAGAACTACACCCTGAGAGTAAACGGATATTGCTGTCTGGAACTGGGTGCTGTTCTCGCAGAATTCTGAGTTTGTCACTCAACGTGAGGCAAATCATTGGTCAAATTAATATGAAAAACGGTTGCCATTTGCTAAACTGACACTAAGTGATAATGATTAAATCAGTATAATTGCCTTGGTTTGTTAGATTCTTGTCTCAGGGTGTAAAAATTGATTCAATTGCTTGTATGTGCAGTCAATGCTAGGATATTTAGTGCTTTGATCATTCCTTTTGACTGCCTCATTCCACTTTATGCAGTAAAAGTTGAGGTCAAATGGCATTTAGTTTGATTGGGCCGACTTAAATAAAACTTCTTTTTCCATTTGTGCTTTATCTAAGAGCCTTTCAGCAGGCCTGCAGTAGTTCAAAGCTATTTTAGTTTATATGTCAGTGTGTGAAAGAAAATTGTTTTAGAATGTAATTATTTGCTAGATTTAAATTTTCTGTTATGCAGAGAGTTAAATTGTCTAAATGTAATTTCCTGGATTTTGGAGGTCTGCCCATTTGATCTTGCAGTTGCTGCAATCTTAATTCTCCTTTGACAAAAGTTTTATGGGATATTTAGTTAACTGAAATGTGATTCTCTCTTGAATCTTAGACTTAGGACTATTGTAAAAGATAATGTTTGCTTCTGCTATTTCTCACCTGCTGATGTTCATTAAAATGCTAATTGCAATAGAAAAAAAATAAAGATGGAAACCTTGATTGGTTTGCTATAGTGTAATTATCTTTGTAATTATGGAATAGTTGTGTAAACAGCTCATCTTAATAATTTGGGTACTGAGTTAACTCATTGGCCATTAAATTCTTGTTACATTCATTTCCTCTTGAGAATATTAACCTAGCATATTATAATATAAGGTAGCATAATGCCTCCATCAAGATAAAGCATATAGTGATTTCTTCTATACTACCACAGTTACTGTCGTTAGTTTCTAAAGAAACCAGTGTCCTACCTGGTTCCACTATAATTTCTTATTTCATGGTAGGACCACAGTGAAAATGGTGGCTGACCCTATTGTACAGTTTGTCCTGATGTGGTTTAGTCTTGGTTGCTATAGCTGCAATCATTACCAGCAGAGGAAAACAGCCTGAGGACCTGAAACTTCCGTGAGCTGCTGGAATAACTGAGCAATCCACCTCAGCCTGCTTGCAATGGGGATTTCTGACTGGAAGAAGAAAGAACTTTGCCAACAGCTTAAAAACAAATACAACCCCCACCCAGTGCATTAAAATACTGATAAAAGTTGAATAAAAAGGAAGTCAGTAAAGAGATGAGAATTTGTTCAAAATGTATCTTGAGGAATGTGAATGTCATACTCTGACTAAAATTACAACTAAAACCCAATGTAAGCTGTGCTTCCCAGTTTTTTTATCCAACTTTCACACAGATGCATAACAGAAGAAGTTTTTTTTCTCAGTGTAACCTAGAATATGCATATTAGTGGAAACATAAATCTTGTTTTTGTGAAAATGGATAATTCAGAGTGGGAAATTTAGCACCCTGTCAAGATTTGTTCTGGCTGTTGTTCAAGCCAGGACTCACCTTAGAGAATTACATTTTAGCTTAGGCAGGGATCATAGGACTTTTATCCATTAGTTCCATCAGAACCAGGTCTGTAATTCACTATCGCCTTTACAAACATCTGTAACTGTTCCTTTTTTTCACTGGTAGTGAAAGCGTCTTTTCATCTCCCGCCTTCTAAAGGAACTTGGAGTATCAGTGCCCAACCCCAGATATTCTGGGATACTCAGTTTTGAAAATGCTTCGTCTCCTGTTAGATAGCATGAAGTTGAATTTCTCTCACTAGCTTGTTAATTAGTGCTTTGTTCTGCAAAATGTCAGGCCACAGTATGGTATGTTATGAAAGCTCTTTCCTTTGTCCTACAACGTGAGTCAATATCCTGTATAACTTGTAGACAATTCCTGTTACATAAATGGGAGTAATTTCTTGCAATTTGCGGCATGGGCTGACTTTTTCAGTACATCCCACTCTCATCCAGTAAAAGGAGCCACCACAGTCAGCAGCCTGACTAGTGGGTATATGAACTTGCCCATTTGTCATGTCTTACTTTTGTTTCCCAGGCCTTTGAAATATTTTCCGGGCTAAGTATAATCATAAATTCGAATAATAAAAATGCAATTATCTTTACTGTAATCCTTAAATATGTGGAGTGTGTCTGAAGCTTGGCCTGCTAGTGTTGGCTGTGCAGTTTGGAGATCAGCAGCTGCTTTACTGACTGTACTTAAATATGCTTGTTTGTTATCACTAATATATGCAATCTCTGTTTAAAGAGCTGTGTGTTTGCCTGTGCTCTTTCGTGCTTCTGAGTGTCAAAAGACTCATCCTTCATCAGAGCTATATACACATATTGCAACTGAACAGGAAAAACAATGCCAAGCTGTGTAGAATTTGCCCCACACCCCACATTTCCATGATTTGTAGCTTGCCCAAATGCACATTTTACCATGAAGTATGGAAAATTTGTAATGTTTGTAATTTCTAGGCCACAGTAAGTTTGGTGAAGTCATAGGTGCATAACCTCTGGAAACCATTTTTTCAGGAAGGATTGCATTTCCTCTTACATGCATGTGAATTTCTTCTAATATTTGCTCATTTAAACCAGACAGTGCTGACACTGTTAGCATGTCTTCTTAAGATTTTTCCATGTGATTTTCTCCCAGAGGTAAACATACAAAAATATTTTGTAACTCGAATATGGTAAATATGTAACACATTTTCTTTACGACTTTCAAAAGTAGTACTTTACTGCTATCACTTGGAGGTTACTGTTTGTTTTGATATCTCCAAGCCTTTTAGTCTATCCTTTTTCATCACTATTGAAGGTGAAGCTAAGGGTCATAAAAGGTTGAGAAACCTAAATATTTATTTTGCTTTTTGGAAATAACATCTAGCTATGCTTAAACAAAACAGAATAAAAAGCTTCAACTACTAAAATTCCCTGTGGGACTTCTTGACTGTAAAATGTGCAACTTCTGGAAGAGGTAAAAAGGATTGGAACATTTGGTTTAAAGCTCAAACCTTCTTTAGAAAAGTGAAAGGAAAAATGATGATATTTGTGTAGTGCTTTAGCAAAAACAAATAATCATGCTTTGTTTGTATTTGCAGATGAAAAAAAGAAAACAAAGAAAATTGAAAATGAACTCAATCCTGTTTGGAATGAGGTAATTTTTTAAAAATAAATCCTTGGTCATTTTAAGACAGAATGTTTGTAAGGTCATTAAGTCAGTTTCAACAGCTGAGTTTGTTGTTGGAAAGAGGATCTATTGCTAAGTGTTCTTTCAAGGTGTTAGCAAATGCAGGAGAATGGATTCATTTTGTACCAGGTACTGCAGTTCATTAAGTAATGTGGTGATGTAAAATTAGATACATAACTGATGAGTTTGTGGCCTGGTTTTGTACCCACTTTCTTTTGATCAAAATCATACTCGGCCACTGTTTAGCCACATGTATGGGAACATAATGGGACCATTTATTACATACCAGGCAAAACCATACAGAATTAGAAGGAATCATGTATTGAAAATCCTCATGGCTGATTTGTAGGCCTAGTCCTATTTTGCATCTTCAGTAATATTTTTCTGAGGAAAATATTTTCTTGGTAGAGTTTTTTCACAACGATAAATTAAAGGTTTTTCTTACATTTTGTAATTAGAATGATAAAGAAAGGGAGCACAGAACTATTTGTTTAAATTCAATAGCAACTGAATTCAGACAATATTGGAGATTAATACCAGATAATATGAATGTCATGACAATATGTATGTTAGTGTGAGGAAGTGGAACTGCAAAAGAAATGATGGCTCACTATTAAACAATTTAATTGTGCTATTGTTGCTAGTAATTAGCAAATCAAATACATGCTATGTGCATTTTTTACTTTGCTTTTGCAAAGGTAAGCTGGATTTGGTCTCTCACTAAATGAAAAATGTATTTCTGAATAATTTTGTTGTGTATGATACTCTGCTGTTAATTTTTACATTACTTGTAATTATAATTCAGATTTGGTCCATTTTTTTGTTCAGATTGTTGAATTTGACTTGAAAGGAATTGCTCTGGATAATTCATCTTCCCTAACAATTATTGTGAAGGATTTTGAAACAATTGGACAAAACAAGTATGTTCCTTCTTTCCTTCTCCCTGCCCCATTCCCACCCAAATATTGAACACAACTTCCAATACAGAAGTACAAGGGGAAACCAGAACTGATCCCTGCTGTTTGCTGTGCTCTCTCTCTTCTGTCAATGCCAAGTAGTGTTCGCAGTTGCTGTTCTGAAAGGAAGTATCATCATGTCATCTTCTTTCTTTTCTTTTCATGGCAGATTTCATATGTGTTAGGCAAACATTCATGTTTACTCATAGTAGCCCAGTTCCATTGTGAGCTTTTCTTTACTACTCTCTGCCTCCTCCCAACCTGTGGATTCTGGTTTTTACAATACTCTAACTGCTCTGTCGTAAAATCACTGTGAATCAAGCCAGTGCCCTCAGGTCTCTCATTCTTGAGATTCCTGCAGGTCAGTTAGGCAGGAACACATTGCATGCCTCTGACTTTGGGGAAATCTCGAAACTTGAGGCAGGAAAGCTTGTCAGTAATCAGAATTTTGTGATGGACTTCATAATGCATCAGAAAATAATGGAAAGTGATTATCTGAAGCACCTAAAAGGTTTCACTCTGTATATGGGTTCAAAGCTAATTAGTCATGTGGTTGGTTTTCTTCAAATTGTATTTGTAAATATCTGTAAATATCAGCTAGACTCGTGTTTGTAACTCAACCCCCACCTTGTGCAAATGCCTGTTTATTTTGCTTGGGTTTATGCACAGAAAGTCATTCATACCAAAGCCAGCATAACACCTTCAAAGTAATGCTCTTTGAAAACAGATCCTCGATAACAGCCCCGTGTTTGCAGTGTGTGATGTGTTTGGAAGGGATATTGGCAGGGAAACAGGATGAGGGGGTGAGAAGTGAGAAACACATGAGCAGGCATCCTGATTGTAACATGGTAATAGGAAATAGCATCTTGTAGTTCTTTTAAAGACACAAAGCGCAGTAACAACAGAAGAGATTTGATATTTGAACATTCATTTAGATGAAAGAGTACATGAAAGAGGGAATGTGGAATAAGTGTCTCACCTAACAACCGCATGTATGCATAACCTGTATTTCTGTAGAGTTATTGGTTCTATTTACTGTTGAAGAGAGATTTAGGTCTACCATATCTTAGATTTGCTATTTTTTCACAGTATACTCTTTTAATACTTAAGAAAACGTCAATAATTAGATACATGTCTGAAGTGCTGCAGTGTATCAAAACAGTGCTCAGTGGAAGAGTGTGCAAATAACACTCCCATGGTTTGTCTGCAGGCTAGTTCAGGATTTGAAAGGTGGAGCCTAAGGACCTTACTGCTGAGAGCTATTCTAATGACAGTTTAAGCAGCCCAGTGTTTGCTGTGCTTTTGAAATTCACAAGTTGACCCATTGACTTGGGAGGTGTATTAGGTGTCTAAGATAAAGGAGATTTGAGTTGAAATCAACAGTCTTCCCTTTAGAGATTAATATTTTTATATTTTGCATTTTAAAATCTAGATGGAATTTGAATTTAGTTTTTGAGTGTAAAGGGTATGTCTAGGGGCCTCTGTTGCCTGAGAACGAGCAATGAAAAGAACCTACACCACGTCTTTGGCTTTATTTTCTTTCTTCTGGAGGAAAATAAGCAGTGGGGATTGCTATTGCGACATTCAAGGTAGTGATAACTTTTGCTCAAGTGTTCTGCCACTATCTGTGCTGCAGTGTAGGCCAGAAGCAGAGCACTGTGTTTCTCAGCCCAGCCTCCCTGTCTGGCTGCTCACTCACAAAGCTCCTGGCCAGGACACACTCTGCTATTCCATGCACTCTTTGTCCTGACTGGTTCCAGGCACCTGGTCTGTTGCTATGTCCAAGAGGTGACTACAGAACCTCTACTACCCTCTGGAACAACAGAGCAGAAGATTGCAATGTGAGACTGTTCCAGCTCCTAGAAGCTGATATAGCTGTTCATCCAGTCCAGTCTTAAACTGATGCAGGAGGAGGAGTACAGTGGATGTTATTCTGCTTTTACACTGTGCCAAGGCACTGAACTCATTGGTTTGGCATGTCTCTGTAAACTAAGCCTGAAAGAACATTTGGATATTTTTCCATTTCTTTGTTTTCCTGCAGAGAAAATTTACGGCTTCATTTACAGGATCACTAAACTTTTGCAGATGGGTTAATGAGTGCTCTTCATGGTGAAAAGTCACAATAATTGGAAAAGATAAATAAAGCAAACCACTGTATACAGACAGACCATCATAGGAATAAACCAGAGGACTCGTATGATTCATGCTTAGTTAAATTTTCCAGCATAAAGATATTTGAAAAGAGAGCACATCTGTTTTCTATTACATCTAATACTGTCAGTAGAAAGATTTCAAATTCCCAGAACGGAAATCTTTATGCAGTTAAAGAAATCTCAAAAGCCCCACAGTAATGTCAGTTGTCCCTGTGAAGTTAAGAGAAAGAGCTGGGATTATGTGTTTCCCCGTGTCCTTTGTGTAGTTAGTAACCTAGTGAGACAGGAAAAACAGACTGGGCACACCCTTTGCTCTAACAGAAAAATGCAGCTACGAATGAGCAGTGCAGCAAATTATTTAGTCATTACTAAGGATTTCTCATAGTTAAATAATTTGCAGATTGTTTAAATCCTCCTACAGCTGTACCCTTTTGTGTGGATTCTTTTCCCCATCAGTGTGACTGTTGCGGGCTTTCCTTGCATCCACTGTATGCAAGATCTAGACAGTTTAGGATTCAGTTTTGGGCTTTCCTTCTTTGTTCAAAACAATATCCATGTTTGGTTATTTTTTAACGTTTGTTCTTGTGAAGAGTATTATCAAATAAGTAAAGATAAAATAGAGGTTTCTCTTAATAAAAATATTTAAACATAACAGGAATAAGTGGAGGTGGGTGTTGGGTCTTGTAGCATACTCTATAATGAATTATACACACTGAGAAAGAAAGGTTGAGTATTTTAATTATAACAGCTGTGTAGAATCAGGTTTGCTGATGAGAATAATAAATATAAACCTCTGCCAAAATAAACTTAAAAATAGATGAAAAAGATTTAAATGCTTGACTCTTGAGTAATTTAAACCTTGGGGCTTCCAGTAGAAGTAGCATGTAAGCAGCCAGAGGACGATAGGTTGAAGAATTTAGTATATATTGCTACCTTCAAATCAAGAGGAATAATAAAATGGTTGGTACTGTGAGTTAGTACTTCCTGATCCAGACACGGGTGTGAAGTTTCACTTCACTTGGTTATTTAGGCAGCTAACAGGAAGTGCTAACCACAGCACTAACAGATTAATTAGCTTTGGCACAAATGCAACTCAGTGTTTAGTAGTTTGTCACCAGTCGTTCATTGATTTCATGCTTATTAACTAAGTATTTTCCTTTGATCACTGTGAGGAAACTGTCATAGGGCTGGTAAGGTTCAAAATCAGCTTCTGAATAGGAACTTCGCATTTATTTTTGGTGTCTCCAGTGGTAGACCAGAATGTTTAAAGTGCTCGTGGCAGGACAAGGTTTTTGCTTTACTCCTGCAAGCTGGAAAAGTTTTAGAGACTGGACTGATTGGGCATTATACTAGAAGTCTTAGAGATGGCTGAAAA
Organism: Drymodes brunneopygia; assembly: GCA_013400955.1. Taxonomy (NCBI): domain Eukaryota; kingdom Metazoa; phylum Chordata; class Aves; order Passeriformes; family Petroicidae; genus Drymodes; species Drymodes brunneopygia. Next base: position 11,736 of record VZTZ01016137.1, read on the forward strand.
GGCACTTAAACACTTAAGAAACAGTATTTACTTGCTTTGGTCTTCTACTAAAACAGCTGATGAACAAAAGGTCAGAGGATGCATTAAGGTATTCCAGCAGCAGAAACTGTTCCACTTGATGGTGTTAAGAGACTAGTGTGATGTGGAATTAAATGGGCAAATGTTGATCTGCTCAGGCAAGAGGAAGAAAGCTGAATTAGGTCCAGCAAAGAACAGTGTCCTTTGAAGATGAACAGATGGCAGAAAGTCTTTTCAGCTGTGCGGGAAGGAAAGGATTCCTTGTCGTCTTGTGAGTCATGACTTCAGATGGCAATCACATACAATCCTGCCTGAAGGTATAGAGTCTTCAGAGTTCAGAGGAACCCAGCAACTTCACAGTAGCCATGCAGAGAACTGGGGGTCTGGTTACTTTCAGAGGGAAGTACTGGAACAGATCTTGCAGCAAAGCACTGAACATCAATGAACTGGTGATGGACATGATCTCACTACAGCTCCTGAGATCTGACTTAGTTGGCTTAGCCCAAAGATTAGAGACCTGAGAGAAGCATGTCAGATAAAAGGGCTTTCTCCAAGACTTGTAGATAAGTGACAAAGATGAGAACTAAGGATGACTTTGAGGCATTCCTTGTTACTTTGGAATGTATTACTTCAGTCACTGAGTAGTTGTATGATCAAAACCAGACTGGACATAGTCATGGGTAAGCTGTTCTAGCTGACTAAGCTTGAGCAGAGGCATTGGACTAGATGATCATGAGTGATTCCTTCCAACCTCATCAGTTCTGTGGTTCTGCTAAGGCAGAGATGAAACACCCTGAATCCAGTGAACAGGAGGACTTTGGGAAAGGCAGAATAGTGCCCAAAGCTTAGAATTTGGCTAACTTAGAAACTGACAAAGATAGTTTGTAGACTGAATATTAAATTTCTCAGTCATGCTAGAGTGGAAAAAGACTGGAGACTATTGTTGCCCAATTTGCTAAAGGAGGGGGAAATAAGCACATATAAATAGAGGCAGTATATAGAGGCTGCTGGTTGCAAACAAGAAGTCTATGTAACTGATTCCCTCTTCAATCTTCTGAACGTGGTCACTATTTTAAAAATGGTTACTATGCATTCACATGTGTGCAGTTATCATTTGAATAGGACAGATGATGATGTAGGAATGGAAATGTACAGTGGAAAATTTCGAAAGCACTACAGGTGAACAGCAATTCTTGAGTTAATGTCACCAGATAGGAGGGTGTGGTTGCTGAAACATTCATCCTGATGATTTGAGATTGGATGGCTTTTAAATTGATGATGTTTTTGAAGTTAAGTCACTCCAGCTCATATCAAATCAAAAGGTCAAGTCTACATAATTTTCCAACAAATGTGCATAGGAAAATATTTTCTTTCTCTAGAATCAGATTTTGCCTAGCTGCTTCTGGGTAGTCTTGTTGCGTTTTTTCCTTCTATGGCACCTCAAAATATGTAAGTTTCTGCAACTAAACAGAAGTTGTGATGTGTAATACCTGGAAGGTATATTTGCAGGAAACTGATGTTTAATACTTAGGTATCCTAATGTACTTTGCAAAAAATTAATTTATGTTCTCATGACAGAGTATGCAAGAGTAGCTATAATAGTGCTCAAAAATACCCTTGCATCCTTAGCTGCTCCATGAAAAAGCTCTGTAACTTCAGGGGACCTCAGTTAGGTTCTCTGTGTACAGATCTTTCTACTGCTTTGGCAGCAAAGCTGGTATTTAATTGTAACACATTTGCTTTGAAATACTTACAGGGTAAAATTATCTTGGTTTTTTTTAATTGAAAAAAAATTTCAGTTATTCCAGTAATCCACTTCAGTATGGGAGTAAACTGTTGCTACATACCATGGGAATGAAATACAGTGCCAGGTATCATGAGACCAGTACCACACTAAGAAATTTTGCCTAAAAGTAGTCTCTCTGGTTAAAAGTACATGCAGTTTTCATCTTTCTGGGAGAGGGTGGGAGTGACAGATGCAGTCCCAAAGTCGGCTGAAGTAGCTCAGAAGAGTCTACACATGCCAGATCCCTTTGAAACCTTCCTTTGGTAGACCACTCTAGTACCATTAGAAACAGCCTAAGAATTTAGAAGCAAGAAGATTAACCAATTCCAAAATGCAGAGTATGGGCAAGAAGATAAATTCTGTAATTCTGTAGTAAGCACATTGATTGAATTCGTTCTGTTTCACTGTTTTAATTACAAAGATGTGGATGTGTCTGGGTTTGTGTCTCTTTCTGTGTAGTACCATAGCAGTCATACCTAGTCTTTATTCACTAATTCTCACCTGAGAGTTTGCAAATCTGTGTAGGGAAAGAAAGTATTATGTCCTTTAGTTTACCAATGATAATTCAGTGGTGGAAAAAAGTGACATTGCTGTTGGAAGTTATTCAGAAGATTATTTTCAAAAATACAAAAAATAATTTCATTTTTCAACCTCTTTTAGGTTAAAGCTGTGGCTGCCATTAAGAACACCAACACATGAAACAGAAATTACAAATTAGGAATACACAATCATTGCACGATATTTGCAATGGTCATTGTTGTGCTTTAAGTTTCCAAGTCATAGCTGGAGTTACTCGGTCAACTAACAGACAGTAGCAAAGGAAAAATGGGAACCTCTGTTTGATGTATTCTTGCATTCTAATAATGATTTTTATTTAATTTCAGATTAATTGGCAGGGCATCCGTAGCACTTAAGGATCTTGTAGGTAACCAAAGCAGATCTTTTCCCTTCAAACTCATACCTCTACTAAATGAAAAGGATCAAGAAACTGGAGTGAGTGACTTACATTTTCTTATTTTACAGTATTCTTGATCAAAATGCTCTAGCATTAGCAACAGGGCTAATATCAATTTAATGCTTGGAGATTTCTAGCGAAAGCTCCAGGCAGAGGAAATTAATAACCAGACATATGTATGTATATGTGTATACAATTTCGTTTTCTCTGTATATATTGTGTATTTGTATATATGTGTTAAAAATACTATGGGCCACAGACTATGCATGGAAATCAGCCTGATATTGGAAAACTGCATTTTCCAAGCACCAGATGGAGTTGCCATATGCACCTTTTTTGCCATATGCTTTGTAACAGCTACCTCTGTCATAGCACTGGTTCTGGAAAGCACATGGTCCTGTACATGTTCACTGCCAGCTCCATTCAGGAAGTTACACAAGAACTTGCTTAACTTGATTTAGCACATGTCTAGATTTAAATGGCTATTAACTTAGTTATTAATCAAGTAGTTTCTGGAACCTGGGACCTTACTGTGTTTGTGCAGTGTAGCTGTTCAGGCACTTCATGCTGCATTCTAGTACACTTCAATAATGAGAGACTCAGAGCATAATTTCAGTCTCTCATCAGCTGCAGTTTAATATCATGATTTGTTGGTCACAGGGTTGGGCTTTTTTTGCTGACTCCTCATGTTACTCAGGCAACTAGGAATAATAATGGTTTGTTCAATAATCCAACACAACAGTCAAGTACAAAAAAGACAATTCTATAATTAGAATGGAAAATGACGTGATGTTTTTCTTCCAGGATGGAGATATGAACAAGCAATTAGACAAGCCAGATAGGAAATTTTACTTATGGTTCAGACTTGTTAAGTTGTTGATGAGATAGCGCTATTTCTCTACTGCCTTTGTTTTCCTGCTTGCAAATGTAGGATGTCACCTTGTCTGCCATGTATACTCTGGAACTAAAATTAACATTTTTAGAACTTCTTACATGCTTGTATTGTGACAGATTTTTCTAACTATAAACACAGCACCTCCATTTGTTAGATACTATTTCAGAGCACAGTCCATTAGCTGCAAATTGTGTAATCTTTATTGTTTGTATGTATATATATAGCTTAATAATAGTTTATTAATGTACTAGTAGCTGACACTTTATAAAACTGTTGTGCCCGTGAACAGTTAGCCGTTCATGTACAGTGTTAGAACAACTTACTGCTTCAAATCAGTTGTTGTGAATACTGTGGGCTACACTAAAAACTGTGTTTTTCTATAGGCAACAATTGATTTGGTTGTAGGATATGAGCCACCAGCTGGACCTACAAATCCAACTGATCCAGGAGGGACCAGCACACAGGAAGGTATTTCAGTCTGTTCTCAGAACATTATTGTTAAAAGCTCTTGGAACGGTTTAAAGTGAGGCAAGAAGGAAATTCAGCAGCACTGTTCACCAGAAGCAAACATGTCAAGACTGACAGATAGTGGTTTTAAAGAAATTAGGGATGATTCAGAACCTAAGAAAAAAGTTCACATTTCCTGACATAGAGTGGATTTTTGCATCATTTTCTCTATTTGTTTAAAAACTTTTCAAAATGGCTTTTGTTTAGGAAAGAAAGGGTTTTGAATGATCAAGGAAACAGCAATTATGTGCTGCAGTTCTAGGGCTGACCAAAAAGCAGAGGTCCCATCTACTGTCAGGGAGCTTTGTGAAAAAAAATTCTTGAATAATTAAACCTCTTTTCCCTTGTAGAACAATTAAGTTTTGTAAGACACTGTTTTATATTAGGTTGATATTTGACTAGCCCATGAAATACTGGGATCAGTAGGGAATATTCTTTAGTCTCTCTATATATATCATATTAACCAGGCTTTTGCTGAGAGTGTTTTTGAGATCTTCTAGTTTTTCAGGCTCTTAAAAGAACTGTGAAGTAACAAGCTTTTGCAGTTGATTGGAAAATAATAAGCCTAATATCAAGGCTGTTTTTGCAGAAAGAAGGAAGTCTAATAAATGTGTTTCAAGAGAAGTAAATCAGTGTGACCATTATTTGGTGATAATAACATAAGAAGGAAAAAATTGAAATCAGGAGTCTTCTGGAGGGAAAATTTGATTGCACTGACTTCTCTCAGAGGTGTTCTTGGAGAGTGAAAGGATAAGTAATATAAACACAAACACTTTGTCTTAAATTACTGCACTTCAAAGTAATTTTATAGAAATGTGGACTTGATGGCTCAAAATGCAAATTCATTTTTATGAGATTATTTTGATAGCTTTTAAAATGTTTTTGAACTCTAAGACACAGATAAAATAGAAAATGGCAGGTTTTTAGCTAGTATCCAGCAACTGTGTGAAAATTATTTCAGTGTGAAATGAAACACACCTTAGTTAGTTATTGTAAATACCTATTTCCCATGAAATGAAATAACTATCCCAACTGAGATAGCTACAACCATCCCAATTGAGATAGCTAAAACTCAGTTTCAGAAATTAAAAATTAAGTGCTAGGGTATGTAATCAGTTAGCTGCATGGATCTATCCAGGCAAATGCATTTTGACTGATGTTAGTGAGGTGGGTGGGGTCTTCTGCTTATAAAATACATGGTATGCCAGTCTCTCTGGCATTATACATCTCTTACAAGGACCATGAAGGACTTTGTTGTACAAAGTGATCATCAGCCTGTAATTCATAAAGTTAATATACATTCTGTTCATGCTAACTGCCAGAGACACAGCTCATTCTTCCTCTAAATTTTCCCATAGTCACTGTCCAGTTAAGCAAAGCTGGAAACAGAAGGAAGTGATCACTTTTGTGGTCTAGATATTTATGGATCCTATTTTGCAATACTGGAATCTCAGAGTATGATTCAGTATTGTAGTGTCATGTGGTTGTAGAACTGTCTTCCACAAAGGTATGCTGATTTCAGAACTCTCCAAGAGCCTTACTAAAAAACTTATTCCACAGGATTCAGCTTTATTTTGGATGGCAGACCCTAAATGTATTCATGTATTCAAGATTTTGAACTAAAAACCAATGCTGTGTTGTAGCCTAGTCTTGCTGATGGGAAACAGCAAGATTCATTCAACAGCAGTGTTTATTCAACTGGAATAAAATTAATCCCTTGTGGTGTATTGTGAACCAGTTGGGGGATGATTATAGCTGAACTTTGCTTCAATCTGTTGGTTAAAAAAATGTATGGGAATTGTATTAGACACCCTGCACCCAGAAGAGAGACTGATCTAGAGTTAGTTTGGTTAGGATCTAAACTTGTTCTTAGGCAGGCTAAAATGACTAGCTTTCAAAAGGGGTTGGAAGAATGTAGTTGGCAAAAAAATTGTTGATGTGAGCTAATAATAGAATTTTAGTGGAACTCTTGGATATCAGAATCTTACTCCTGTAACTTTAACAGCAAGGTCTGCTATTTACTTATTAATGGTGCTGGTTTTTTGCTGTATGAGATGGAGAAGATGATGGAGGTTACGAGGATGGGTTGGATGGTCCAGTTGCTGGGATCACACCAACAGTTCCAAGTGGCACAAAGGAAGCCCAGCTAGCTAAACGCATCACCAAAGGAAAGAAAACACGGAGAATCCTCTCTAATAAACCACAAGATTTTCAGGTAATAGATTTATTAAATATTGCATGTTCCCTTTTTCTGCTGAGCATGACATCGCTCCTTTTACACAGCCTAAGCATAATTTAATATCAGGTAATCTAATGCATCACAGAGATAATTAGCCTCTTCATTTGAAAGCCAATATTTCAAAATTATTCCTCAAAAGTTCCTGAGATGTCTGATTTTGTACAGTTCTGACAGAAATAGGGATGAACCTTATTTACTGTATAGTTGTATAGATTTCAAACTGCTATAGAAGCTTTAAAAATAAATGGTAAAGGTGAGTGAAGAAACTCTAGTGAAATAATTAACCCTAACTTGTAAAATTCAAGTAAAATTATAGTTACTGTCATAATTAAGCTTGAAAAGTCTGTCTGGTTCATATCTGTCAGCTACTTCAGGTGTTGCCTAACATTTTTGGTGGTGTAATAAGGATTTTTTATCACTAGGATAATAGATAATATAGAGAATGAATTAATACAAATATTTGATTTCTTTTTTTTCAGATTCGTGTTAGAATCATTGAAGGTCGTCAGTTGCCTGGAAATAACATAAAACCAGTAGTCAAAGTTCATATTTGTGGTCAGACACACAGGACAAGAATCAAAAGAGGAAATAACCCATTTTTTGATGAAGTAAGTGGTGTAAACACTCTAGCTGAAGTGTTGAGGCTGCCAAATGTAGAAAAAATAGTTAATACAGCTTTCAGTATGATCAATTCATAAGAATTTACTAATACTTATGGGTAATTATGGCTAACATGCATTTTACCTTTCCCAGTCCCTTTTTTTATGTATTCACATCGCTAAACACATCTCTGTCATGGACAGTCTGAGCAGGTAAAACTATGTAGAAGGAAGTCAAACTTCATATGAGACATATGGAACGTGTTCTTTGATGTGGTTGGCTGTGTGACAGAATCACTTTAAATGGTTATGTGCAGGTTAGAAAAATCATAGAAAAAATTAATTTGAAATCATCGTAGACCTCTATGGTGTGTGCAGACAAGTGCTGAGTGCAATGCCATAGGACTGGCACAGAATCTGGAAATGTCACTGCCTTGCCACCCATGATTTGTAAAAGCACAGCTAGATTTCTCTGTCCAGACAGGACAGGGTCTGTATATCAAGCACACTGAAATACAGGAGAGAATTCAAAGCCACATAAGAGGCACAAGAACAATCCCATAGCTGGAAGACTAATGTTGCAAAACTTAAATTTAATAGAGAAAATGCTGAGGATAACTCTCATTATCTGGGCATGTGTGGAAAATTCAGAAGATTTTGGAACTGTGTGGCAAGCATGTTTTACACACACAGGCAAGACCAAGGAAATCAAATAACTTTGAAACTTGAACTAAGCTGTAGATAGCAGTAAAGATTTATGAAGCCATGGCAAAAATAGGGAGGGCAGAAACACCTTATCCTGAAACAATTCCTTGGCAGTCTCAATATCCATAGTAGTCTAAAACTGGAATAGGAGAGACTATATATATGTACCCTTGCATTTTATTGAATAAAATACTGACTGGGATATAGCTGGGATCAAAGACCAAACGTAGTGAGGCATGATCTATTGTAAAAACAAGCTGATAAAGAGTATGTTTAGATTCATACTATCAAATGATCAGATTTATTCCCATGGCCTTGAATTTCAAAAATTCAAATCATTGCAATCACCATCACCACTAGCCCTAAACAAGGCCTCTTGGACAACTGCAACAGAGATGGTCAGACGAGGATTCAATGTCCTGGCAAATGAACAACATTTATAGTTTCTGAAGTTGTTCCCCCAAGAAAAATAAGAAGTGCAGAGCAAGGAGCAAAGGGCAGTGCTGAAAGCTTGCAGCACAGTTATGCTGACTGTTTGTTCAAATCGAAGTTGTGGCTGTCTTGTCTGTTTTGTACTGAGTCAATTTAATAAATTTGGTTTTTCATTCTGCACTAAAATACCACGAAATACTCCCAGCAAAGAGAAGGGGTAGAAGTAGTGCATTAGGCATGCTTCACATGCCTCTTAAAATAATACTTTTACATTTTATGTTCAGGTAATTATGTATTTGTCATTTTAAGACAGGTTTGCTTTTACCTTGACAGATATTTTTCTACAATGTCCACATGACTCCTTTAGAGCTGCTTGATGAAACAGTCAGCATTCGGGTAAGAAAAACCAGTGCGTATTCACAGGGCTGCTGGATACCAGCAACCTCTGGCCATTTCACCAGGGTGTTTAGGAACATTCCTGCTTCATGCTCCTCTGTCTTTTTAGGTGTATGATTCTCACTCTCTACGAGCAGACTGTCTAATGGGTGAATTTAAGGTAGGTAACCTCTGTATCTTGACTAAATAAAATGGGAGAAACTTTTAATGTACTAGTTTAAATGTTTAAATTTATACTTCTTTTTCATGGGACCAAAGAATTATGTGATGATGTCTTGCTTCTCAAGCTAGAGACCATTTGCTCAAAGCACTAGTAAGCAGGATTTTTATTTGAGTAGAAGATTATTGTTAAAGAAATTTGTGTGATTTATTATACCAAGTTCCCTAAATTGCATTGAGGTAACTTTTTCTTCTTTTGTAGGTTGGATGATTATTTGGTATGAGATAGGGTTTGAGGAGATAATTTTATTAGGTAGCTAACAGGCAGAATAGTGATATGTATGATGGCATAAAGATACACATTCTCAAATGATGTGGAGAGGTGTTCCTTTGGTCAGAAGTAAAGTAAGTAAAAGAGATGGTGGAAAATTCACTTAGTTAAAGTAGTTTCTGTGGTTCTGATGATATTGTGAGGTGGTCTTTATTTGGATTTGTTATGGTCAACACTGGGAAGTAGACATCAGCCTGCCAAGAATTCCCATGACAATTGTAATAGCTACTGGGATCCACCGTTACCGCACCTCCAAGTATCAGTGTTAGCTGTGTTTTCTGCTTGTTTATTTAGTACTGCATAATTTCAGTAGGTCTCTACTCCAGCTTTTTACAAAAATATGCAAAGGGGGAAGAGTGCTCTTTTCTGAATGAAACATTTTCTGCCACAAAGCTGGTTGCTTTTTGCTTCCCACTAGTTATTTTCTTTGTGATTTGTAGTGATTCAGTCAGTGGCATATTGCTCTGTGGAAGACAGATTATTCACTAAGCAGGTGACAGCATGCCACTCAGCTACTTTCTGTTCCTGCAGGCACACATTCCAACAGGAAACCGCAAGGGTAATTCTGTCTAGAAAATCACCCTGTCAGACTTCACCTGCAAGGAATACTAGCCCCAACTTCCATGAGCAAACATACTTACATTCCTGAACGTGTTTAAAATCTGATACAATGAATACAGTCATAGCAGATGTGTAATCTTGTCCGGATTTGACACAGTGGGGGAAAGAAATGGTCATATTCTTAGTAAAGAAAAGGAAATTATTCATTAAAAAATCCCAGGTTTCCCTTCTGGAACTGAAGGATGAAATGTTGAGCAGAAAGAAGGAACAAAAGTATTCTGAAAAACATGTCTGAACATAAAAAAGTGGGTGAGCGTAGGGAATTCAAAAAGCAGTAACCCAGCCCCATCTTGTGTCTCTGGTGAATGAAAAAGCTGGAAATCCAAGAAAAGAAGAAAATAACTACATGTGTTAGTTCTAATGCATCTTTTCTTGCATTTTCTTCTTGGCTGTTCTATCCATTTGAAATCCCTAATTTTTCAATGTAAGGAATTTTCTCTTTCTTCTCCTAGTAATATTCTGTGTAAACTGTCTTCTGTTTGTGACAAGAGAACAATACAATACTGCCCATGAAAAACATGGGGGGAGTTGCCCAACAATTTTTGTTTTGGTATTTCTTCAGAGGTAATGCTTTTGATCTTTATTTCAGATTGACATTGGCTATGTTTATGATGAGCCTGGTAAGTAATGGTTACTCCAGAACGTCTTTCCTTGAAACTACTAGTTGAAACATTTCATTAAATTTCTTAAGTAAAAGAAGAAACTTAATGTAAAGTTATTTAACTAGATTTCTCTGTCTAGTAAAGTTTTCTTTACTGCTTTAAGTATTAACTTCAAAAAATCCAACAATATATTACTCTTTTCAGTGAATTCACAATGAAGTACAACACCCTTTTTTATCAAAGACCTAAAATTTGAAAAATAATATCAAAAATATTTGATAACTATGTCCCTGAATTAGTATGCCAAAATAGTTTAACACTAGATTTCTTGTTTTGGATGGCACTATTGAGACCTGTCTAGGACAGAATAATTTTGTTAAATAATTAGGGTAATTTAGAATAAAGCATACTTTTGAAATAGCTCACTGCTTATATAAAGTGCCATTTTGTAATGGATATTACTGGGGCCTGTAGTGATGTTTGTTTTATTTCAGGCCATGCAGTCATGAGAAAATGGCTTTTGCTGAGTGATCCTGAAGATACAAATTCAGGAGCCAAAGGCTATATGAAAGTCAGCATGTTTGTCCTGGGAACTGGAGATGAGCCACCAGTAAGTGTAATTTAGATGTTTTTCTTCCCCTCTCCACCCCAGGGATATTTATTTATGTCCCCCTAACATTTTTTAAATACTGTATCGTTTGTTCTGTGAGCAGAATTTACAAGTGGTTTCAAGGGCATCCTGTACTAAGTGGCTAATTCAAAGCTTGTTTTTGTTATTCTGCAACCTCTACCATTTGTGGATACTCTTTCACATACTGGAAGTAGAGATGCATTTGCCTGGTTTTGGATGCAAGATAATATGTAATTCTCTTTAGCATAGCTAAGCAGGCAGAGTAGCACTGATACCAGTTCCAGGACTAAGTCAGGAATGTCTCCACTACTACAGAACATAGACAAGCCCATAGAGAAACCAGAGTACCAGAAAGCTCCAAATTTTTCCTAGTGAAAATCAGGCTCCTCAATAATTACAAGTCAGGCACAAGTAATTTGATGTATATAAAAGCAGTAGGTAGTTTTAACAATCCAATCCTTCACTGTCTGCGGTTCTGTCAAGATGAAAACAGGTGATCTTTTCTTGTGATGCTTTCTTACCTGACCGCTGCCCGTAGTTTAAGTTCTGCTTTTCTTCCTGTGTGATATTTTTGCATACTGGTACTCCTTAGTTAAATATAATGAACCATGGCAGATTTCCTTTTAGTTTGGTATTAACTGTTCCTCTCTGCTATCCTCAAGGTTCTTGAAATCACAAGGCTATGTCTAGTTATTTGTGGTGTGTTTATTTTAAAATGAGGAAGCAGTAAGTTCTGATAGGTTATATCAAACTTGCAAGCCTTTTGTAATTGTAGTAAATGCCTTATCTTGAGATGAGTATGAAATTTGCATGGAACTGGCATTGTACATGTCCCAAAATCATCATTGTCTGATGATGATGATTTTGAAAGTGTGATTGTAATGGGCTCCTGCAATTGAGTGCTTCAGAGATAAAACTGACAAGACAAATAGTTTAGCTAGAATTGAATTTTTGTGGCTAGATAATTTGATATAGTTTCATTCTTCATAATGAAACTGACAACACTCTTCTGCATAAATACTGTGGGCAGCAGTTTAACTAATCACCTTAATTCTAATTCTGTACATTGCCCTGTCTTTTCTACAACTGTATCCCCCAACAGGTTGAAAGAAGGGAGAGAGATAATGAAAGTGATGATGTGGAGAGCAATCTTTTGTTACCTGCTGGGATTGCACTTCGATGGGTCACTTTCCTTCTCAAAATCTACAGAGCTGAGGACATTCCACAGAGTATGTAGCTTCTCCCTACTTGTCCACTGGTGTTTGATTACCTTTAGAAATAGTTATTTGTGTTAGCTTTTCAGAATAGAATATAGGTGACTTTTTATCCCTAACTAGCGTATTTTCTCTCCTGTATCTGTGCCAACAAATGGCATTCAAATACGTGTATAATATTTTTCAAATACAGTGATGCCTTTAAATGCAGGAGCACATTGGCACTTCTAATGATGTTTGAAAAATCTGTATTCTTAAAATTGCTCCTAAGCCAAAATTCTCAATTTTTACCGGCAACACTTCAGAATTTTGTTTATCAGGCTAGACTTTACCCTTCCTAGATCTGTAAGCTGGTTGATTTTGGTGAGATTGCAATAGGTAATTTATTATTTAGGAATAATAATAGTAATAATAGTAGTAGTAGTAGTAATTATAATAATAATAAAACAACTACCTTAATTTAATCTTTGACACCTCTCCAGTGGATGATGCTTTTGCACAAACCGTCAAGGAAATATTTGGAGGAGAAGCAGACAAGAAAAACCTGGTAGATCCATTTGTAGAAGTTTCTTTTGCTGGGAAAAAGGTAATTTAGTAAATATCTGAACCTTTGTATTCTAATTGTAGTCCTGAGAACAGATTTCATACAATAGAAAGGGTGTAAAACTGATGACTAATGAAAGGAATGTGTGACTAAAGGCTAGAACTGACATATGCCAGATTGCTTGCCTACCAGTTTGTTCCTGATTGCCCTTAGTAATTGGTGATACAGATCTTTCTGGACAGATTAACAGCATTTGTGCATTTAAATGATAAAGTGTTCCTTAGAAGGCCAAATTTGACCTGGGCACAATTGCACTACTTATATTCCTTACTAGTAATTTTTTTTGTCAGTCATTTAATTTGCTATATAGTCAGGTTGCCACACCCAGTAGTGTACAAGATCTTTAGAAGACATGATTAGCAAATAATGCAGCCTCTCCCTCATAATATATTCTTCATCTACCCTAAAATCTGCATAAAGAAAGCTGGAATCAAGTAATTCCTTCATCTCATTTTGCTGCTGTGATAAAAGCACATTAAATTGTGGCTTGTGGAAATAACAAGCTTCAATAATTTAATTTAGTTGTAGCTAGTGAAAATAAAAAGTATGGTAACCCCAATCTCATGTTTAAACACTGTTTCAATATTTTCTTTTCCTCCAGAAGTCATTAATACTGCATTTGCAGGTTACTCTAACAGTAGCTATCAGTGGAAGACTTGTTGAGCATTGATGGCTTATTGCAGCATTAATCCAGGATTGATTGTCTACTACACCTAATTTTTCCAGTCAGATGATGATTTCTCCTAAATCATAGCTGATAAATATTTTTTGCCTGTTTTTGATGTGTTGTATATTTGATTTAATTTTTTGCAGGTTTGCACAAACATAATTGAGAAAAATGCTAATCCAGAATGGAATCAAATTATTTATCTTCAAATCAAGGTTAGTTTTTTTACCCTTGTTTCTGTAGTAAGCAGCTATTCCTTTGGAACTCAGGGCATTAACATTACAGAGCTGAAAAAACTAATGAGTTATTTTACTTTCATTGCATTTCTGTTTTCAGTTTCCCTCGATGTGTGAGAAAATAAAACTTTCAGTTGTTGACTGGTGAGTTATGGCTTTTAATTAAATCACTTAAGAAGATAAATGATAATAGGTGCAGAGAAGTCTGGTTCTATAGATACCAGATATTTTTACAGTGTATGAGAGTACTTAAGCAAGTGTTTAAGTACCTTTATGGTTTCTTTACAAGAGATCTAATTAGTGTAACATGACATTATTTTTAATTGTGTGCAGTAAGAACTGAGCACTGTCACTGTTTAATGATGGTGTAAAAGTCACTTGACTTATTCATGGTATACAGCCCACTTTTGTAACTAGTCACAACTGCCTTTGTTAGTAATATTGAAACATTTCAGGTGATAGAAAATGTGTGTTCTAGTAGCTTGCTTCTGTGTGTGATGGAATTACATTTAAAGAAAATCTTTTTTTTTTCTTTTTTGTAGGGATCGACTTACAAAAAATGATGTAGTTGGAACAACATATTTAAGTCTCTCAAAAATTGCTTCTTCTGGAGGGGAGATTGAAGGTAATTGAGCAGTGTGTAACACACTATATTCTCTTGTTTTACAAAGAATGGCAAAGATCAGTGTTCTAAGAAATTATATTTGTCTATAGTCCCTCTATTCTCTGGCAACAGGACTATCTGTTTCTGAAGTTTTCAAAACAATGCTCCTAGAAAACATTCTATGGGACTATTCAAAGTAAAGTATTAATCTTTTAATGACTAAACCATATCATCATGGAAATAGCAGTAATTCAAGATTTGGTTTTCCATTATATATATTTATGTAAGGTAATGAACTAAGTAAATTTGTGAATACTTTCAGAAAACTATGTGGTATCACCATCTACCATGTGTATGATATGCAGATTTACTTAGATGTTTAATAAGATGTTTAATTTCAAGACAATCTGGAGTCACTGCTTCAGAACCACTTTCTTCTTTGGACACTGATAAACAAGACTTCTTTTGGTACCTTATAAGAGTATCTGTTCTGTCTCTGAGAAGAGAACCTAAAAGCTGTGGAATGTTCCTGAGTAGTTAGCCTGAAGGAACTATCTAGAACCACATTCTCATTTCCTGGACACCACCAGGCTGCTTTCAGGTGCTGGGGGAGCTTGGGTCAGTCTCTGCTCTGATCAGTAGCTGACTGGAAGCGGGCACTGCATCTCATTGCATGAGTGCTCCATATTCCTACTTGGTAACCCTGATTTTGATTGCACTGCTATGATTGCAGACAACTGATTTATGTGCTTCAATCAGTAGAGATGGCTGGATATGTAATTTCGTACAGCTAAAACTCAAAACTGATTAACTACAAGAAAACAAGTTAGGTGAGATATGAGGTGCCTAACATATTGTTCCCATTGTAAAATAGCTTTGTAATAAAACTCTTCTTTACAGTATTATAAGAAATAATTTTTGTGCCAATATTTTGGAAAGTATTAGAAAAAATCCTGTTACATTTATATTCTAATATAATCTTGTGATTATTGATTATTTCTTTGTGATCCATATGTATAATCACCTCTTTTTATAGCAAGATCTTTCATACAATTGAGCCAGCTCTCAGACTAGGATTCTGTGTTAACTTGCCAGGAAAAATATTTTATCCTTTTAATGAACATAGTTTGGCATATTAGTTGTCCATACAGAATTGTAAACCCCAAGGTTAAACAGACTTAAGTGTATTTATCTGACTAGCTACACCAGTTTGAAGGACACTGTCTCAAAATAATTTTCACCATTGTTGCAATAAGAATCTAAATTACAATTTTTTTCTGTTGTATTTATATAATCTACATGATGGGCATTTGTCTGAGACATACCAATTTGTCCTTAAATTGGTGGCTATATCAGGTGTTTAAAAACAAAGTTAGTAGCTCCAGTCCTGTACTGACTTGAGGCAAGAATTGGATGGAACTGTATTTTCAGGCACAGAAAAGTTTATAACGTAGTCAGCTTAGAAGGATTGCTTTTGAAGTAAGACTTCATTCAAACATTCTTTTTATATATCCCGTGCAAAGCCAGAAGCAAAAGAAAAAGACAATGGGAAAACCAAGACAGAAGGGTTGGGCTGTTGGGGAAATTTCAGCTCTGGACAGATCACTTGTACTCTCCATATGAGTGTGTATCTTGAATGGCAGCTGAGTCACAGCACATTTACACTTCAAACTCAGGCACTTAGAAACTGGGGAGATTAGTTTGATTTCTCTCTGTGCTGGGGTACTGACATTGGAATAGCCATTTCTGTTATCTTCTCTTTAGTGCTGTGCCTGAAGCCTGTTCTGGCTTCTAAAGGATTGTGAAACTGAACTAGTCTATAGTCCTCAGAAAATGTAAATGTAGATTCCCCTGAGGGGCCCTGAAATGTAGTGGGTTTTTAAAATGTTCGTAGGATTTTAAAAATAGTTGTAAAAATAAATCAGTATTTTGTGTGGAGGAGAATTGTACAAAGCTGAAAAAGAAGCATCAAAACAAGGTATTTTGTTGGATATATGCTAGGTTTTTTCCTTTGGAATTTGTACAGGGAAAGTAATATTCTCATATATTAACCAGAAGCAAAATTCTAGCCCACAGGAACTTTATTTTTTCTTGGGCCTTCAACTTTATTTTAAAAGGAGATTGCTTTGTGATGTGTGGTTTTTTTAAATGCTATCGTCACTTGTCCTATAACTCCTTCTCTTTTCACAATATAGATTTTTCATCCTCGGGAACAGGGGCTTCATCATATGAAGGTTTATATCTTCACCTGTTACTGATTTTGTGTTCCACTGCCCAAACTGAAGAGTATTGCCTAAGATACTCCATCAGCTTAAAAATATTTTTTAATAATTGTTTGTCTAAAAGATTTCACTGTTGTGATTAAAGAGTATCAAACATAACTAACTCTATAAACCAGTTTTGGCACTGGAATTGGTTTGAAAATATTTCTGTTTGGCTGGTGCTTCAAATCTGTGTGTTAGAGATGAGCATGTAGTTGCTTCAATTACAGAGTGCTTAGTCTAACAATGGCTTGTAATTTTAACTTAGCTATGAGATCCCAGGTATATTTCACACCTGCAGAGCCCTGCAGAAGTAATTAACTGCCTAAAATAATTAGTGGCTGTTTTGCTTATGCTTAACAAGCTGTATAAACAAAATCTGGAAAATAAAATCTGATTCTGTTATTACCTGGAGAGGTGACTTTTTCCATAATTGTCTAGGTTGACATCCAGGTTTGAAAGACTTTCTGGTAAATATTTAAATAGTGTGAAATAAAGACAAGTGGAGTGCAGTTGAAAGGTAACCAACATTCATCCACATGATATTTCATTTACTATCTTCCTTTCTTAATAAAGTATTTTAAGTTAAAGGCTGAAGTAATTTCTCACAGTCACCTTCTGTTATACATGATCACTAGCCTTCTAAAAGTAAAAAAAATGAATTTTAAATTTAAAAAATAGAAAAGAAATTTTTTATTCCAAATTTTTGTTTATATGTTTTAAAACTTATATTCTGTTAATCTATTAGCATCAGTAAGTAGTGAATTCATTAATTTAACACATATCTGTATCTTAAACCTAGTTACACTGAGGTCTGATGTCAGCAGTTCAGTGTTAGAATTTTTTAAAAGTTGGGTATTATTCCAACAATTTTTTTTCATTCAAATTTTGAACTGTTTCTGATTCAGATGTAACGATGTGAAAGTAGCCAAATGCAAAACAGAGAACTGCAAATCTTTATTTTATATTGTGCAGGTTATATGTGACTTTGTGTTGACAGGAAGTTGCACCAAGACATCACAGTCACTTTTACTGTCCACTTGTGTCACTCCCTGGTGGCACAGTCACACAAGGCATAACCCTTTCCTGTCACTGTCTCACCTCAGCCTTCTTTTCCTGTGGGAAATAAGTGCATCCCTCTCTGTGCTGCAGATCACTCCAGGCAATTTCAGTTGCAAGGTTGGCCTGTTTCTCATCTTTTTTTTTTCTGCTAGAGTGTGCATCTTTTTCTGTGGCTCTTTAATTTGATCACTGGCCTGTGCATTTAAGTGATTGCAAATATTGTTTTCCTTTCATTTTTTTTCTAGAAAACATATTTTCTGTTAGTATAAGAGCATATGACCCTTGGAAATAAATTAAAACCATTTATTTGGAGTAGGACATAAATTATTTTTATTCTGTGAGAGTTTTGCTGCATGGATTAGTATTTAGTATAAGTGTTGTACAGTGAAGAAGGACGTTAGGTACAAGTACAGTCAGTGGTATAATTATTTTAAATTCATATGGTATATCCAGAGATCAGAGTGTTTTTATGTTACTAATACCTAACTAATATCTAACATCTCTTCTAATGCATCTGATAGTAATGTTAATTGTTTTTTTCTGGCTCAGTATGGTAATTAACAAAGATATAATGGAAATGTCTTCTGTTAGTGAACTCTGGAGAAACTGAAGTTGGCTTTTTACCAACGTTTGGGCCTTGTTACCTGAACTTTTATGGAAGTCCAAGAGAATACACTGGATTCCCAGACCCATATGATGAATTAAACTTTGGAAAGGTAAGTTTCTTTATTAATTGTTTTTCATAAAAGTATTTACCCAATTCTTTTTAATCAATGAATTAATTCATTTTAATGTGGTGGTTTTTTTCACATTACATACCCCTTGCTCTTTCTTTTTAAATAATATTTTAAATTTAAGATTCCCAAGGAAGTATGATAGTATTTTCCATTCCTATCTGGTTTTGTTTTTGTTTTAAAGGTATTTTTGAAGAAGCAGCAACAGTTCTGGTGATTTTCACTAGCTACACCTTGTGTGCGCATTTGTATTTCTTCTTTCTTTGTTTGCATAAATGTTTTTCACTTCTAGGATTAAGTAAAGCCAACTGCTTTATTTCACTTGTTCCAATATGTACATCCATGCCTCTGCAGGAGTTTTGAGAACACTTCCATGAAGCCAGAATCATGTACAACTTCTTCAGAGCAAATATGTAAAATTGGATTTGATATGTGTTTTTGTTACAGGGAGAAGGAGTTGCTTATAGAGGGAGAATTCTGGTTGAACTATCTACCTTACCTGAAAGCAAGCCTGTCAGTAAAAAATTAGAAATGATTCCTAATGATGACTTACTGGTTGTCGAGGTAAATCCTTGTTTTCTTGTCACTGTTGGTAGTGGAAATGTGCCTTGGCTGGTTGGTTTTAGAGAGTGATCTAACTCTTAAAATCAATAGAGTTCAATCTTCAAGTTAAGGGAGATGGCTACTGGTGGCTGAGGAGTAGTGGCTACAAAAACATCATGCCCTTGTAGTAAGAAGTGTTAATTTGAAATATTTTATAATATCAAATACAGTAATTTATTATACATGATACATTTTTTGGTTTCTTCTCAGAAAATAGTAAAAAATATTAAAGTTATTATTTCCAGTGAGAAATTGCTGTTGTTTTCTGTAATTGTGGATCCTGCTTTGAAATGCAACTGAAGAGGTTGTTTTGGCAGAAATACCAGCGCAGACGGAAGTTCTGCTTGGCTGCAGTGTTCCATTCTGCCACCATGCTGCAGGACACGGGCGAGCCCATCCAGTTCGAGGTGAGCATCGGCAACTACGGCAACAAGTTTGACACCACCTGCAAACCCCTGGCATCAACCACCCAGTACAGCCGCGCTGTCTTTGATGGTAAGGATGCCCTGGTTTGGGGATGAAAGGCTCTAAAATTGTCATTTATAGATTTAGAATGTCAGCCCAAACTGCACCGAACGCTTCCTGAAAATGTGACAAAAAAGAGTGTGTGGTTCTTCGCAGCTTTTGAGATGAAGCTGCATTTATGGAACACGTGCTGCAAGGCCTACTGAGCTTATTCATGAAAGTTTGACACAATTCAATGAAATCTTTTGACCATGTACTAGATGTGGGCAAACTTTGCAAGGAAAAGAAATCACTTCATTTTAGAGGTATCTAGAATTAAGTAGGGGAAACACACTTTGAATAGTCTGATTCAGAATAAAATAATAACTTGTTTTTAAACCATACATCTCTCAGCCTAGAAAAATGCAAATTACCTAGATCACAGGAAAATACATTTTGGCTATACTTTTTTTTATTAACTGCAAAGAGTAGGTTTTTTTTTTTCCTGCGTATTAAATGAAATAATCAGACTTACTCTAGAAAAAGATTATTTGAATATTTTATTTCAAAGATAAATTTATATTGGTGTGCCATCTACATCAGTAAATTATGGGAAAGAATATGTTAACAGATAATTTATTTTTTAAAATCTTTTGGATTTTGGAACAATTTGAAACAATTTGAAGTGAACTTTTACCATTCAACAGATGCTACAGTGGCTTGAAAATACAAACCCTTTTGTGAATTTGAAGTAGCTTGTATATTCTTAATAATTTGTAGTACATAAATGAAATAAATATAGCAACAGTGTACAGTATGTATCCTGCCATGAATTCTAAATCTTACATACAAATGTTTCACAGGTAATTATTATTACTACTTGCCATGGGCAAACACAAAGCCAGTTGTTACGCTGACTTCCTTCTGGGAGGACATAAGTCATAGATTAGACCCTGTGAATGTAATCCTAAACATGGCTGAAAGACTGGTAAGACATTTAAAATCTTTCTTTTGCTGAGAGGCCTTTCATTTTCACTCTTTTTCATTTAGAAGTGTAATAAAAAGTGACGTTTTGAGCAAATTATGGACATTTTGTGATACTTTCTCTCCTTTTTTCTTAGTCAAAATTAAAAGTAGCTTAGTGTAACAAATGGCAGTGTTAATCATAGGCCTGTATTTTAGCAAGGCTCAATGCACTCCTGCTTGAATCCACAGGGAATTCCCACAGGAAGGGAGAGTCCTTGCTGTTGATTAGGGGCTTGTTAAGTCTGTGGGACTGTTGTTTGCATGTTTTGTTAAATACAGTAGGGGAGAACATCAGAATAGTCCTGTTAAATATGAATCAAGTTTAAACATCTGAGTCTTTTATTTGGTTTGGCCTTTACACAGACAAATAAATAAGATCAAAATCTTTGAACTCCTACTGACCATAAACCACAATGGAAGTTTATAAGTGCAAATTCTTTTCTGTTAAATTCCTCAGCAATCCAACTTAGCCACCTTAAAATCAGGAATGCAGGCTAAAGTGTCTGAAAACCAATTAGCTGAAATGTGGCTGAAGCTGATTGATGAACTTACAGAAGATATAAGGTAAAAGAACTTTTTTTATCTCTTATGTTATCATTCCAGGCCTGCTCAGAATCTTTGCTATTGCCTCTGCTAAGTCAGAAAACAAATTCTGAGGACTATAAAACTGACTAATCCCATGAATTGACCTAAGAACTGAAATTCCAAAAGTCTCTGAAAGTAGTAAAACATCATGGGTAGTTCCAATGAAATTATCCAGCTAGTTGTGTAATTCTTCTTTATCTCAGGATAGTTTTACTACTGACAGTGATAAGACAAAACAGTATCTCTTGAAAAAAATCTAAGGGAGGGCTGTTCTGAAAATGGATATTTTGTCTCTCTGCTTGCTTTCCACCATCCCCCCTTCTTTAGAATTCCTCATGTACTTTTGGTTTACCCTTGTTTCAATGTTATTTCTGAAACTGAAGAGAGAAGAAAGTCTAGTAATTTACTGGAAAGCCCAAAATAAAAAAGTCAAAAGGCATGCAGAGATTAAGGGCCATAAAGATCCTGTTTTTGAATAGGCCTCTAGTCAACATGTCTGTATGTATGGGAGTGTTCAGAGAAGGCAACAGGAGTCAGCATTTAGAGTTTTGAAGGATAATGAATTTGAAATAGAGAGAAGGGAATTGTATGAGAAAGAGATGTTTAAAAAGGAGATATTGAGATGGGGAGAGTAAACAAGTGGGTGATAAAACAGCACAGGAAAAGGGAATGGAAAATGACAGAACAGCTATTATCCATAAGAGGAAATAACAAAGAACATGAAATGAGAGAACAGTTTTATCAAGTTGTAGAACCAATATAAAGTAAGCAGAGGAAAAAACAAACAGTGGAGATCAGTATATACTAGCAAAGAATTACATGATAGAAAGCTTACATAATAATATAAACTAGTAACTTGAGAGAATACTGTGATCTGAAAAAAGCAGAGAGAAAGGACTGACAAACTCCAGGAAAGTAAAATGTGAAGGGCAAACTATTGTCACATGGAGCCATCTAGTCAGTGTGGAAACTTCAAGTCAGTTCCTCATCCTGACACACATTTGCACTGTTATTAATTGTTGTGGTTTGAAAGCAAATTAGTGAGACGCTCAAAGTCAGAACTATAATTTAATAGAAAAATTAAAATACATGCAATGGTTAAAAACGCTGATAGAGTCAGGATACAACCTGACACCCTGTTGGTCAGGGTGTTGGTAGCAGTCCAGGGATAGATGTGGCTCTGTTGAAGCAGTTCTTCTCTGAAGGTCCAGTGGAAAAGCTGCCTTGTGGTGTTTCAGGTTCTAGATTATATTCAGAATGGGGATGCTTGGCTCCCCCCCCTGGGCGGGGCATCTCACAATGGGAATGGTGCAATCCATCAGTGGAGCTTAATGGCCCATTAACAGAGAGGACTTCGTGAGACCCTCCCTGCTAATGGCCCATCAACAGGGAAGATTCCAGGCACTTCACTTGGCCCTGCTCCACCAGCTGGCCCATTGGAAGTCCCACCCTAGGGCCATCAAGGATGGCTGAGGAACACTGCCCCACCCGGCCCCAAACAGCCCATGGAGATGGTGATAGAATATACACTATTGTAACCTAAGACATTAATTCAGACCATTATTTTATAAAACATCACTCAACAATTACAGAGCAATAGCACTTAGATATATCACCAAATGAACTTCATGTTGCTCATGGGATACAATGTTCTTTTTGTGGTTTTTTTTCAGCAAACTCAAAAACCCTCTGTCAAAGACATAGTTCCCTCTGTTGAATTCATAGAAGATTTTTCCTTGCTGTGCTAAAGTTTAAATGAGTTAGGAGTTTGAGAGAGTTTTCAGTGCACTACTTAAACCTACAATGATGTGGTTTTCTGGAAGTTTTGATCTGGTACATTTGATTCATGTCTAAGTAGCTCCCAGGGCAGAAAGCCCTTGCATTCAGATTAGTAGAACTAACTGTAGTGGAAGGCAATAGTCAGTATTGAGGTTTTACAGAATCAAAACCCTAAGAAGGTCATAGCATGTCATTAAATGTAGGTCAAAGAAGAGTCAGTCTTTTCAAACTGGGCAGTTTGAAAATTTTTAAACTTTTTAAAAATATCATATTAAAAACATTTTAATGGACTTTGCTAAAGGGATACAGTCACTGGTCTTTGAAGAGCTGCCTTTTCCTCAAAACTCCTCTGACTCAAAACAGCTCATTTCTCCTACAGAACTTGACAGCACTGTCAGACACATGGTGGGATTTTTTGGGGTAGTCCTATGCAGAGGCAGGGCTCAATGATCCTTGAGAGTCCCTTCTAACTCAGAATATTCTACAATTTCTTGGTTCCATTGAATAGATACTCTGCCCTCTGCTGACTCAGAAGTTCTGTGTCACGGATTTGTTTTAGAGTTCTTTGATGTTTTCTTGCCCGAGGGTTATATAAGTCTAGTCATAGACATAAGCCATATTTGGATATTGGATTTCTTAGAATATACAATTTCCAGTGAAGGAAAGGAACCTAATCTTGGTCTGAAGGCACTGGTTTCAGTTTTGAGATGTACATTTTGAGACAGTAATTTTTTACTGTGAATATATAGAGAAATGGATTTTCCTTGGTTAGATTGCCAGCAATTACATAAAAGCAAACACATCAAGGTGTTCTGCCTTGGTGCTTGTTATGTAAGTACATTCTTTTCCTTGTGTACTATAAACATCTTGTAAGGTGGAAATCTCTGCAGAAACAGATGAAATAGCACTGCTCCAGTGGTTTTCAATCACAGGAAAGGATGGCACTCAATCTGTTGCCGCTGTTTGCATGTCTGCACTTAAAGAGTGTGGCTAAATAAAATCCACTTAGGTTATTAACCATAACAAATATTCTCTTTTCAGTAAACCATTTCCCCTCATAGAAGGCAAGTCTAATATTACAGTCCTTGACACTCAGATTGAAAAACTGCGCCTCAAGTCTCTCAAGCAGATTGGAGAAGCAGCAGCAAGGATGAGAAATGAAGCTACTGATGTGAAAGCCACTCTGACAGAAATTGAGGATTGGTTGGATAGATTACTGCAACTGAGTGAAGAGGTTAGTTCTTCACAATACTGGTGATTGGTTTAGCAATACTGGTTAGTTTAGCAATACCTAACACAAATGGGTGTAAAGTTCACTGCTGATCAAGCAATATCCACTCTCCATAGAATAGTAATTTTAGATGCTGCGAAAGTACACATGTTCCCCTCTGTAACTGCAATTTACTTAAACAAAACTCATGTGTTAGCTGTTCTCACTGAGAATGTGTGTTGGGTAATGATCATTTTGTGATTGGTTGAATAGATCCTGTTCTGTTTAAGTGACTGTATTGTCCTCTCCTTTCTTCCAGAGTTGCAAGTCACTTTTCTGGTTCAGGGACTGGAGGGTGTATGTTGGATTTCTACAGATAGTTAGCCATAGTAATCAACTTCTAACAGAGTTATATCTGTTTCTGTGGATTTTTTTTAATTTTCAGCAATGTTTTCTGTTTTCATCTTGACTATCTCATAATTGGTTTTCACAACATATTAGAAATGGTTTTATTTTTAATTTGTTGCTTCTGCTCTGTAAAGCTACTGATTAAAAAAAAAGAGCAATTAATTGACCAGACTTGCAGCTAGCTCACAAAGGTGGGCACAGAACTCCAAAAAGGTAATAGGTGGTTTCTGTCTTCTGCTAAAAGTCTTACAATGATATACCCTTAATATGGAAGCATCACAAGCACTTTAATATGTAGCAGGTCAATCCAAAGCATCAGCATGTGGCATCAGTCACTATCATTGCCGTAAGGGAATCAAGATACAAAACATCTCTAGAAAAATTTATAAAATATGTAAGGATTGGTTTTTTAATAAAACTTACTTGCTTTCCAAAAATCTCAATGGTATTTTTTAAGATTCTTTCAGAACTATATATTGGTTTCTTGAAAAACAAAACAATTCCCTCTATTTATCATAAGTTTGTGGTGATTCATTATTCTAAACGATAAATCCTTTGACAAAAACCCTTATTTATGTTTCTCTTTTCTATGCTCTAAATTAGTTTATTGTTCTATTAATTACTCTTCTTAACTGTCCCTTCCCCACAAATAATCCTCAGCCACAAAACAGTATGCCTGATGTAATCATATGGATGATCCGGGGGGAGAAAAGGCTGGCCTACGCTCGTGTTCCTGCACACCAAGTGCTGTACTCCACAACAAGCCCTGAGTCATCTGGTAAATATTGTGGAAAGACCCAAACAATCTTCTTAAAGGTACTTTTTTCGTCTCATTAAGAAATAATTAACTCCCTGAATTGAGATGCCTGCTGACATGTGTGTGAAACATGCAAACCAACTGTGAACAATGAGGTTTCAAACTCAGAACAGATTAAAAGCCAACTGCATACAACTTCTTCAAAATTCACAGAAGTTTTAAGTTCATCATAAACCAGTCAGAACCAGTATTGGCCCCTATCTCTGAGATTTTCTAAAAGAGCTCAAAATTGAGATAGAACTTTTAGAGTGTTACTGGAGTTGATATTTGGAGATTGGACATGAATGAAAACTTTCAGAGGGAACAATAAGTGTAAATCAGAGAAGTTCCAAAAACCTATTCAAAGTTTTGGATGGTTTTCTGCAAGCAATAAAGCAACCCAGAAGTTGTGTCTCTGAATTGAGTCGTACTCTTGAATACCTTTCTCCATTTAAGTTGACATTGTATTCAACTGAAATAAACTTAACAAGAAAAAAAAGCAATCTGACTGTAAAACAATAGCACTTACAGATTTTGTCATTTTACTAGTAGTTATATTGATGAATTCTTCAATGCAGACAAGCCTGTATCTCCATGGTTTTATGCAAACCCCCACTGATTCTGCATTTACTGAACTATCCCTGCTAACCTCTGCATTTCCAGAATCTCCCAACATGAAACTTAAATATCAAAACTGAAGTTTTAAGTTATTGTCAAAACTAAAAACTCATTGCTGATTGAAACCTGGGAGAGAATACACAGGAACAGGGATGACACTACCATTAGTGTGTTTGGTTTTTACCTGCCCTAGGCAGGTATCATTTAAAGAATATTTTCCTCCTGAACTACTTATTACTGGCTTTTGAGAAAAAACAGTACAGGAAGATATAAATAAATATGTATTGTTACTCATATCTCTTTGTTGTTGTATATATTTTACTGAAAGTAAAATACCTGCATAACATAACAAAGAATAACATTTTTGTTTGTGTGCCAGTACCCGCAGGACAAGACGAAAGATGTCAAAATGCCTGCAGAGTTGCGAATTAACATTTGGCTGGGGCTCAGTGCAGTTGAAAAGAAGTTTAATAGCTTTGCAGAGGGAATATTCAGTGTTTTTGCAGAAATGGTATGTCCATCATTGCTTTCTTACTTTAAACTTGGATGTGAGTGTTGAGAATCCAATCCAGTTGGAGCTCTTTTGAATTTCTTTGCGTGCTGGACAGAAAGAGAGAGTAGTGTTTATTATAAGGAAACAAGCAGACCCCATTCAAGGCAATTAATGATCAAGTCCATTGTGCCTACCAGATGAACTTCAGCAGACCAGATTCTGAACTGGTTAGTCAGGTACAAATCTGGTTAACTCCAGTGATTTCAAATACATTTGTTTTAGATTTTTATCAGTGTAATTAAGATTGAGATCTAAACCATTATGTTTTGGCATCTGAATAACCCTTTTCTTTTTTAATTGCTTTTTCACTTCTACAAATTATACTTGAATTCAAGTGGTTTTGCTTAATAATGGTTCTTTTGTAGCAGTGGAAAATTTACTGTTGCTGACAAAAGGCTATAATACAATAACATTTTAATGAGAAGAGTTAACAAATTCAGAATACAAATGCTTGAAATAGTCCCACAGCTTATAATAGAGGTTTTGGATGGAAATGGTAATAGCAGGTGTGTTTTATATGCCACATCACCTAATGGTGCATATAATCCAGTATCCAGAAAAATAGCTAATAAAAAGACTTTTTTTTCTAGTGGTGACAGCATTGCACCTATGCTTAAATATTTAGTAGTGCTGTACTAAGTGACTTAAAGCAATGGGTATTCAAAGCCATTATTTAAGTATACAGTTTAAGAGGCTACTGAATGTCTCATTTGTTGGTCTTTAACAATCCAACAATTTTACAGGAATAAGGACAGAAAACTCAAGACCATCATAAACTACAAATAATCCCAGGAGGGGAAATAGATTGGGCTGACATCAAAATCATGACCCTGGTAGCTACCATGATTACATTTTGATTCAGTTCTACAAGTTACAGAAGAAAAGATTTTAAATAGGAGGAGATTTGAGATGGAAAAGAATGACGGAATCATACATTTAGGGAACAGAAAGAACTTATTTGAATAATATAACAGAATTTTATTTAACAGAGCTTTAATTTTGAGAAAATTTTACTGTAGTTGTAGGGAAGCATTACATTGAGAAGATTGTTTACCAGCAGCACAGAAGAAAATGAAAGAAAGAAATTGATGATGACACTGCAGAGTAATGTGGAAAGGGAGTACTTAATTTCAGAGGAAGTAAATTTATACTAAAGTGTTTCAGTTGTAATATTTACATAAACATATATTTTTTTTCCTCTTAAAAGCTGTTCATTATTCCTAAATAATAGTTGGATTTTTGCATTCTTCCCACACAGTATGAAAATCAGGCTCTCCTTTTTGGAAAGTGGGGTACCTCAGGACTTGTTGGTCGCCACAAGTTTTCCGATGTTACAGGAAAAATCAAACTGAAAAGAGAGTACTTTCTACCCCCAAAGGGCTGGGACTGGGAAGGAGATTGGATGGTTGATCCTGAAAGAAGGTCAGATTTTTTTAGTTTTATGCAGGTAGGAATAAAGGCATTTGTGGTGTTTAGTAAAAGCTCCTCTCTGTTTTCTTGGATGAGAGAGATTCTAAGCTTAATGTTCCAGGACAGCAAAAACCAGCCAATAGTCAAAGCGAGTTAAATAGAGCTAAAATTAACATTGCCTTTTTAAAAAAGTAGAACAAAACAGACAACAGGAAGAAAGCATCCATTTCTAAGAACTGGCTTATGGTTTTGCAGTCCCCATGTAATGATGGCTACATTGCTTATATTCTCTGAGTCTCAGTGCTTCATCTTTTAAAAAGGGATAATAATAGTATTTCATGCCTAGGAAGCTACTGCGAGATTTACATGTATCTGTGTGAGATTCACAGATCCTGCTGTGATGGTTTCAGAGAGGACCCTTGGATTGGTGGGACTTCCCTGGGTAGAAACTTAACCCTGGCACCCAGTATAAATCTGCAGTTCATGCTGTAGCAACAGCATTACAGCATTTGTGTGGGCATTCACAAACACTGGATGGTGTTTTGTGTTTATTTCATTAAACGTTGAAAAGTTCCATTGCCATCGCTACACAACTGACACAGGTTGTTTCTCAAACTGGCTCAAGGCAGGCGTTGTTCTCAGTAGGAGGTTGTGATGCCATGTGACAGCTCCTCCCCTGACAGACCAAATTCATGAAGTGTCGGCCTTTCGTCAGCTCTAACAGGTTCAGTCTTGCTTTGCCAGAGATTTGCAGCTCTGGAGTTGTGCCAGTCTGACCATGTTGCCACACTTTAAACCAGACTGGGAACATTATTTATTTCATAAACAAAAACCAGCATGAGAAACAGACTGTTTTCTTTCTTCCTAAAATACAATATTTGGCCCATTTTAAATTCTTGCATTCTGATGATGAAAAAGATACAGAACTGTTGCTATAGGAAAACTGTGCAGGAAAAGTATGTGCTACTATTTGATCCATTTAAAAATTTTACCAGTTATAGGTATGAATGGATAGGGCTTTGTTTACATTAGATTAATAGTCTTTATGAATAAGATGACATGAAATCTTGCATCAAATCCTGGTGAAAAGCATATTTTTACCATGCAGCTGCTTCCACTGGCTTGATTTGGCCAGCAAATGGCAGTGTGGGACACACTTTGGTGCCTTATGAACTGCAGTGAACCACCAATGGAAAGGAAAAGGCTTTTTATCTGATTGAATGTTCTCCTCTTTCTTTCACTTGCAATTAGAAAAATATTAGCCAACTGATTGCTTGCCTTGTCAACAGCATAAATGGAAACAAAATGAAGTACATTGCCAATTTTTAGTGTATACATAGATGTGTGTGCTTTAGAGATGTGTATAATTCAAACACAGTCCGGGTCTCCTACACTTAAATTTATGTTGTTTTTTCTTTTTCCAAGAGGATGTATTGAAAACAGATCCTGAATAAAACAGTTAAATATTCTGAATAAAGCAGTTAAACATTCCTGCTAGTTACTCATATTTATGAGTTATGTTCCTCCTATTGCTTACTACTACTGGAGTTTCTTCAGTGTTTTTTTCTAAGTTTCCTTCATATAGCTGGACAATCCAGAATACCCCCATGTGTGCCCATTCTGTACTATGTGTCTATATGTTTTCTGTAGTGAACTATAATGGGTTTTATTTATTATTGTATTTTTTTGGATGTGCAGTCTGTTGACTGAAGCTGATGCTGGTCATACTGAGTTTACTGATGAAGTGTATGAAAATGAGAGTCGCTACCCTGGAGGGGAGTGGAAAGCATCTGAGGAGAGCTTCACAGATGTGGTGAGAGTTAAATTTTTCAGTGGATAAGTAAAGGTTTAAGAGAAGGAGTATTATGTTTTGCTATACAGGGTATTTACCCTACTAATGCACAAAACTTATATTTCCCTTACATAAAAGAATGGAGAAAAAGCCCCACCCCCACGTGAATTCACATGTCCTTTTGGATGGGTGTGGGAAGATGATGCTTGGAAATCCGATTTAAATCGAGCAGTGGATGAACATGGTAAGATTTCCTGTTTATCTGCTGATTATTAGGACAATCTGCTGTAGTTCATAAAGAAGGAGGACACATGTCAAAACCATTGCAATACTCTGGCCATGATAGTGTTTGCCCTATGGAAAAATACCAAGGAAATATTTGGATAAAGTTGCTTAAGGAATCAGCTAATATGACATTGAGAAAGTGTTTGCTATTGGCATCTGTTTCTATTTACATTTTAATGGATTAGTAGCAGCAGTTGAGGGGTTTTTAGAGAAGTCAGAAGCTTGAGACCTGAAACCTTTGTAATTGCACTAAGAATATGTGGCAAAGCCAGGTTTGGATCTGTATGGTAATTTACCTGTGAGCCTTTAGCCACGGGATGAGTCACCAAATAAAGCTACAAAGTGAATCAGGAGGTCTGGGGACTAAAGGAAGTGGGGAACCAGTTTCTGTTGGTCACACCACAGAAATGTGGGAAGGATTCCTATATTGCTGAGAGCAGAATAGCAGCACTGAATTTGTGGGAAGGGAGCCATGCAGGACTGATCAGGATGAAACATTGGTTATTAGGCAATTCTGAAATGAAAAAAACTTTAAAATCTTTCTGTGAAGAGTCAGGTGCTGCTAGACAGAGATTTTCAGATTATATATGCAACTAACATGATCAGGTAGAAAATCCTAATATGCTTACTACTTACAATAAATTAAGACTGTTGTCATCGTAGAAAGTTGTGATATAAACAAGCTCACAAGACCATAATTTGGATTCTACAGCAATAGGAAAAAGTAGTCAGTGTCTCATAGCAAAGTATATACAGGACATTGATTTGATGGCTTGAAAACAAAATAAATTCTTTTTACAAAAAGGGAAGATCATGGGAGGTAATGGAAAACCCAGGATTTTGCAAAACTATGAGGAATTTTTGTTTTGTTTTAACTCAAATGAAACCTCTCAAATAGTTACTGCTTCTAGATAAAAAAGCTAGCTATTAGAGTAGAAAAAAACTCTTATATTTATCTAGAGTACTGATATCTATCTTAATTGGAACTTCTGGTAGGAGTCTGCAGTAAATTTTTAATGAGATTAATTTAAATTAAATTCTGAATCTTAGATACTTGACAATTGAATTATACATAGACCAAAAGTACAGTAACAGGTTTACCAGTTCTTAAGGTTTTGTGATCAGGGTTCATGTAGTTGGTGTTCCTTTAAATGAAAAGCTGCTGGAGTCACATGAGTTCACAGAACATTGGACTCTTAATTAAAATTAAGGGTTAGATTTTCCTGCAGTGAAGTATGAGAATGTGATATCAACATCTGAGAAAACAAGAATGCAAAGAAAAGAACTTGAAATTTATTGTATCTATTTTAATGTTGAGATTTTTGTTGTCACATGTATTACAGCATCATTATAAAATGTCCTCAGTGGCCCCCTGGCCATTGGGCTGTAAGGATTTGCAGTGCTGAATAGTCCTGTGTGATAAAGCTTCCTCCCCTGTAGGTGCAGTCACTCTATGCCCCGTGCTTTTCTTCTTTGTGTCTCGCTTGTATTTCTGAAAATGCATCAACTCATCAATTCTGTTTTAGGGTGGGAATATGGAATTACTATTCCTCCAGACACTAAACCCAAGTCATGGGTTGCTGCAGAGAAAATGTACCACACACATCGACGCCGAAGATTGGTGCGGAAACGTAGGAGGGAACTGTCTGAGGGAGCGGCAGCGGGAAGGGTAAGAAAGGAGAGATCCAGTCAGGGACTTGCACATTGTAACAGTCCGAGATTTTTGTTTTTTTTTTTTAAATCTGCATGAGTGAAGAAAAAACGTAATACCAACCAAAAAAAATCTCAACCAACCTTTTATGTTTTCATTATATTCCCGTCCTTTATTGTTTAGTACATTGATGATTCTAACTTTGGTTTATGAGAGGGTTTTTAGGCCTGCCAAAGGAAATGCTGCTTTTTTTCACTACAGTTACACAACACTGTGGATAACAGGAATTTATATTTTCTAGGGAAGGTCATCATACGAAGATCAAGAAGGATGGGAGTATGCTTCCTTGATTGGCTGGAAATTTCACTGGGAACAACGCAGTTCTGACACTTTCCGGCGAAGACGATGGAGGCGAAAAATGGCTCCCTCAGAGACACATGGTGCTGCAGCTATCTTTAAACTTGAAGGTGCTTTGGTAAGGGACAGAGTGTCAAAAACATCTTTCAAAGGTCAATCTGTTATTTGTAGTAAATACATAAAAATATCAGATATTTTTGCCCCTGAATTGTTAAACTAATTTATAACTAAGAAGCTAATACAGTGAATATTGTTTAAATTACTTAGTCTGAAAGGGACCATTACATTTGGGGTAAAGATCCTTATATTATCACTAATTTTTTATATTTTTTATATATATGCAATATTATATACCGCATTATATATAAATTATGTTTTATATTTTTAAAATATTACTTATTACTTTATTTTTCAAATTATTTTTATTTTTACATTATGTGAGATTTAGCTCAAAAGGCCATATCACTAGATGAGCCTTCTGTAAGTATAGTGAAGAGAGAACTCAAGCTTTTCATGCATGTAATTTAGATGTTTTAACATCAGCACAGGAGACAACAGGCTTGGAAAAAGCTGCCCCTGATGAATATTTGCTTGTGTAAACAACCAAACACGAGAAAAGATAGCCACAAGAAAAGAAAACAAAGTGTTGCAGAAGCCAGAATTTCATATGGCACAGATAGATGAGCAGAATCAGTTATTCCTCAAGTTTTCAGGTTAACAGAGCTTCTCTATTTACCAAAATACAAACTGTAGCAAATAATGTGAGAAGGCTCCTTTGTTTTTATAAAATATATAATGATTCTGAGTGTACAGCATTAACAAAACTTTGCACTTTTTTCTTAGTTTGTTTCTCTTTTTTGCATCAAATGTTGACCAAGGAATCACTGACAGTGTTTTCTTTCTCCAGTTAATTTGGTTGCTCCGAGTTTAATAATTCCTGTTTCAGTTTTGCTGAGTTCCTGGGCTAGTGCTGGGATAAAGCCTTCGAGCAGTTCTCTGCCACAGCACAGTGCAAAGACCTGTGACCTTTCCTCCACTATGAGCTGATAGGTAGCTAGTACATCTCCAGAAGTAAGAAATTCTGGAAGTGAGATTAAATGACTGCATATGATTTCTGCACAGCTTCAATTGGCAACAGGAAATCACCTCTGGACACGAGTAAACATCTTGTAAAGTACATTTACTCACAGAAGTAAATTTCTCCTTGTCTGGGAGGAGAGATGAAAACCCATAAATTACCACACACAGTCCATTTCTATCACGTTTCTTCTATGTTTGTAAATAGTAACTTCTTTCTATATCTAACTTCAGGGAGCAGACAATAGTGTCGATGATGGGGAAGGGAAGAGCTCTGACAAAACCAAGGACTCAGCTACAAAGGTGTTTGGCGCCAATACACCAATGGTTTCCTGCTATTTTGACAGTAGGTTCTTTAACAATTCCTTTCTCAAAAATGTTGTCTGTTTCATTTTGGTATCAAGCAGGAGCAGAATTCTCCGTGGTTTACATCTAGCTTTATATGCCCTCTGTAGTAATTACTATCAGACCCTTGCTTGGACCCTGTTTAAGTTATTAAAAGAAAAATTACAGTTAGTCATTTCGGTATTTCAGTCCACTATCACACAGATTTTTTTAAAACCTGTATGGGACAGGAATTTTAATGCTAAATTTAATTTTTTTGTTGGTTCAGGTCACTTACCCAGCTCAGTGCAGGATCAGACAATGGCTGGCCCAGAGGAAGCAGTACCATGTAGTTGAGCTGGCAAAGTGAACAGAACTGTAACTTTGCCAACCTGGATTGGTTTTAAATGCTTTGTTATCACTGTAATGTGAATCACAAAAGCAGGGATGTTGAGATGGGAGCCACCAGTGCTAGTTAATAGGAATAGAGGCCAATCCTGGGACCTAACATGCTTTTCTGAGGAGCTCTGATTAGAACACTTGTCTTTATTTGAACTCCACAGAACTTGATTAACCTGCTGAGAATTGATGTCGGTCTTAAATATTTCAGAACCTGGGGAACATTGTTGAAGTTTCTTTTTAATAATGACCACAGCTGGAGGAAAATGGCACTTTTTCTTGCCAGAAATCAGAAGTTTCAGCCCAATGAGGCTATATAGTGGCTCAGATTTTTTCGAGGGCTGAAAGGGTTAGACCTGACATCATTGAAAGAAATGCTGTAGTAACTTAGCCCAACGCTGTCCTGGGTTTGGGCCACTCATATCTTCTTTTTCAGCTATTTCACCTTACCTGCAGGGTTTTTTTTTAATCTTTTAACCAAAGAGACAGAGTTGCAATTGAAATAACTTTCTAGGCTAAGAGGTAAAAATGGGAAACACCCAGAACCTTGGAAGTGCTGTAGCCAATACTTAAATTAAGCACAGAAGTGCCCAGTTCTTGATTCTCTTTGGACGAGCTAGATTATCACTGTTTCAAACAGAAATTTTTGAAAAGAAGGATTTTTAGATGATTGTATGGTGAAAAAAAACCCAAATAGCATTAGTGATTTTTCTTTTATTTCTGCTTTGCGTTGGAACAAATGTTCTCAGGTGCTAGCTCATTGGTATTAATGAGCTACGAAAAGCAGAAATGTTACTACAGTGCTTGTGTTAAAATGTAAGGCTTTTGTATAAACTCAGAATAGCTGCATTACAGAAAAGAAGCCTGTATAATGCAGTTGAACTGGTTTTATTTATTTGATACAGGAGTATATACTTACCACCTTCGCTGTTACGTCTACCAGGCAAGAAACCTCATGGCTTTAGACAAAGACAGTTTTTCAGGTATGGAAAAATTCTACCAAAGGTGCAGAAAATCCAGTTTTGCCGTGAACTTGTGGCTTGATTTATTTGGATGTAGAATATCTTAACTCCTTAAGGTCTGTGTGTAGGTCCCAGCTACTGAAACTATGCTGTAAAGCAAGTCTCAACTTTATGATGTATGACTGAATTTGGCTACTACTGCCCCAGAGGCTGCTGCAAACAAAGTGCTCTGTATATCCTGTACCAGTGAATTCTCAATGAGGGAATGGGATTTCAGATAAGGTCTGAGTTTCCCATAACCCAGACCTTCCTTTTTTCTTGGGTTCTCTTTCTAACCAAGTCTACACACAGTTTTTTTCCTGCAGGAAGCTTGCACAAAAGCAAGGATGAAGACAGCTAGATGGTTACTTCATCAGTTATGTCACCAACTGCCTCTCAGTGTTCAGTGTTTTGTATGAATCCATTATGGAAATGAACTTGCAGAAAGCTACACTGTGCCTTACTGATAAGCATGTCTTTTGTTTGTTTATACATGTGTACTTGCCTGTTTATTTCCAGCTCTTACGTATTCCAGCAGTGTTGTGTCCATCTGGCATCTTTGTACGCAGGCTAATACCCGGTTTTTAAGTTTTGCTAATTCAAATCAAAATTCCACTGGAAAGTCACAGAGCAAACTGAATTTAGATTCTGTAAGAATATGACTTTACACTTCCTTTAAGGAAGTTCAGCAAAAGACAAAGCTGAAATGAATTTTCTTTCTCCATTACCCTCCATTTGCATCTTTCTTTTTCTCCCTGTAATTGTCATGTCGTTGTTACAGAAGATACTGTGCTTTACAAATTTTAGTGATATTTTCTAAAATGAGGAGGGTTTTGTATGGCTGCCCATGTGAATTTGGTCTTATTTCAGGATGTAGCACTTAAAAGCAAAGCAAAGAAACAATTACAAATGCCTCTAAATTTCTAATGTATAATTCAGGACAGGCACCTCAGATGCAACCTTACACAAACTTGCTCATCTTCATTTTATTTTCCTCTAAAATTAGTTGACGAATTACCCAATTTGGTAAAACTCTGATCATGTACCTTGTCAGAATCTATTGAAACTGACCTAAAGAGAACCTTGAAAATTGCCTTTGGTCCTTAGTAATTGCAATTTGTACAGGAAACGTTAATGACCATCATCTACAGAGTTCTTGGTGATTTAAAGGTCTGCCAAATACTGGGTTTAGACCACTTTAATCATTCAGCTGGTTCACAAGAAGAGGTTGCTATAAATAAGCATGTATGAAACCTAACCATGATCTGAGCAATACAGCCTGGGATTTGTTGTTTGGCAACTAGTCAGAACTTGAATTATTTCTTTGCATTATTTATGAGGCTGTACAGTTGTATATCAATGGAGACAACAAAAAGGAGTTTCTACGGGCAAGATTTAAGACAAGATTAGTATAAACAGTGTTTCATTTTAGTTTTCTGGTTCTCTTTCTGCTTTGCAAGATATTTTATCATTTTCATTTATTACTCTGTTAATCATGCCTTGTATAAAGGAAGTTATTTAGTAATCAAATGGAAATTGCTCTATTAAATGTAAATTATGTATATGTGTTCATTTTTGTTTTACATAGAATGGCTTATAGAACTGGTAACAACAGGAGAAAAATAACATACTGTATTTGATAAAAAAATGTGCTTGTGTGCCTTATGGCTTGATGTGGTTTTGTTTGTCTGTAACTCTGTGCTTTCAATCTTTGTATGATATTTCAGATCCGTATGCTCATGTTTCTTTCCTCCATCAAAGCAAAACAACTGAGATCATTCATTCAACTCTAAATCCTACGTGGGACCAAACTCTCATATTTAATGAAATTGAGATCTATGGGGACCCACAGTCAATAGCCCAAAACCCCCCCAATGTAGTTATTGAACTTTTTGACAGTGACCAAGTGGTAGGTGAAATCTTTTTAGCCTGATTGCTTTTTTATTTATTTCTATTACTTGACAATATTTTAATGACTGTTATTGCTATTTTTGGTTGCAGGGTAAAGATGAATTCCTTGGAAGAAGTGTTTGTTCCCCCATGGTCAAGTTATTCCCAGAAGATGACATCACACCAAAACTGCTCTGGTACCCTGTAACAAATAATGGCAAGGCCAGTGGAGACATTCTTTTTGCTGCAGAACTTATTTTGAGAGACAAGGTATATATTTATCTTTTTTGTATATATGTGTAAAATAGTAAGATACAGCATCTATTCTTTCATGATGAGACATTATGGGAAACACTGTGTTGGTACTTGCAAAGTATTTCATCTCAGAAAGATGAGAGAAACTAATACTCATGTTTGTGTCTTACCAGGGTGGTACCAACCTTCCGATTCTTCCATCACAAAGGGCACCAAAGCTTTACATGGTCCCTCAAGGAATCAGACCAGTAGTTCAACTCACTGCTGTTGAGGTATGGCCACTCTTAAACTATCTGAATGCAAGTGCAATCTTCTCATCATCTAGACAGAAAGTTTGTGTATTTACTTACAGAAAACAAAAAAAAAATCATAGTGAGAAATACTCTTTTCTGTAAGTGTTTGTGAATTTCACTGTTTCCATTAATTTTTCTAGAACTAGAACCTTGAAATATTTTGCCAGACACATACTATTATTATTGAAAAGACTTAATTTCTCTTTTCATACTTTTTGAGTATTATATTAAGCATACTGTTATCCCTTCCCACTTTTGCTTATACTGGATTTTATTTTACAGATTCTGGCCTGGGGGTTGCGAAACATGAAAAACTACCAGCTGGCACCTGTTATGTCTCCAAGTCTCATTGTGGAATGTGGGGGTGAAATGGTGGAATCTGTGGTGATCAAAAACCTCAAAAAGACACCGAATTTTCCATCTTCTGTTCTCTTCATGAAAGTTGTATGTTACAAAAACCTATATACCAGCTTTATATAGCAAAATAAGTTCCTCCATAGTTTTAAAGGTCAAGGATTTGTTGTGAGTAGAAAAATTCACACATCCTTTTTTGATTTACCATAAGCAATTTATGAGCCTGAAAACTGTAATAAGGATCATGTAAAAATGTCTGTACAGTCACTGGTAAGTTGCACAATTTTATATACACAATCCAGTGCAGTATATAATTTTTTTTTATTTGAAAACACATTGATTTACCTGTAGATGTTTGGCTACTTTCCTGCTAGCTAGGATGGGAGCTGTGCAAGAGTCCAGAAAATTCAAGATTTGGGGCAATTAAAATTATTCTTACTGACTTTTATTGACTCATAAAATTAAAAGTTTTCATTCACCATACAGCCATAGAACATAGTAGCTCAACCTTAAATAAATGAAGTAACGGGTCTAATTTAGGGGGGAAATATTTATTCTTTTTTTTTTTTTTTCTGTTTGCATTGTAAAATAACCTCTAACTTTCTATTTTTAGCTTTTGCCAAAAGAGGAGCTGTACAGTCCATCTCTTGTAATCAAAGTAATAGACCACAGACCGTTTGGACGGAAGCCCATCGTGGGACAATGCACTATTGATTTACTGGAAAGCTTTCGCTGTGACCCCTACACTACTAAACAGGACATTGCACCACAGCTGAAAGGTAGAAACTGGAAAACGGAAAGTTCTACTTTCTTGTGAGATGCTAGAATTGCCTGCCCTCAGTGTTTACTCTGCATGCTGTACTGATGAACAGCCATCTCCTGATGTGTACTTAGGTGGAGATAATGTTATCTGAAAGGAAAAACATCTAACAGAAAGTATTAATTAGTGTAACATTCTGTGAAGCAGAAGAGGGCATAATGCAAAGGCCAGTCCACTCTTGGACTTGATGTGCTCATTCCCTGAAGTTCCTCAGGAACTCTCAGAAGTTAACTATCTGCAGATCACCTTTGCTCTAGTACCCAAGTAATGATCCAGTATTCCAGTGAATATGGTCTGGATACAATGCTGACATTTCCTCTATATTTTTTCAAGTTTTACTTTTAATTTTAATTCTATATATTTGAGAAATGTTTGCATATCCTGCACAAAAGTATTTTGTCTGTTTTTAGCAAAAAGTGGCAATGAATTGCTCTCTTTAGAGGATCAAACATATAGCCAATGAATTTTTTTACATCTTCTGTAAATGTCTGGATTTAAATCTGATGAAACTGTTTAGTAAGATATTTTTCCTACACCATATTGCCTTAATAAAACCTTTGGCTTACAGTCAGTCTGCTCTCTGCTGCACCTCGCCAGGATACAGTAATTGATATGGAAGACACACAGCCACTGCTAACAGCTCAGGTAATCTTTGAAATTTGATGCTTGACTTTGTTCTTAAGATCTCTGATTTCCAAGGAACTATCTAGACAGCAAAATTGTCAGAAACATATGCACACTTCTGGAAAGCCAGATGGAAGAAAGTTACTTGGTGACAGGAAAGTGAAAGGAAATATGTTAATAATTTTAATCTTTGTTTTCATATAGTAAACATCAAACTATAGCATTTTGTGCTTGGTCAAATTCACCAGCAGCTTAAGCATTAATTCACTTGTTTTGTAGCTACTGAAAGCATGTGATAGAGCATTAGCCAGTTCCCAGTGCTGGTGGTCAGAGCAGCCTGATTTTGCACACTGACCAGTCCTAGATAAAGGAGTTAGAAGTAGCTGTATGCTCAGGTCCTTCAGCCCTTCCAGTTTATCACACTCATGGCTTGGACCCTCTTACCTTGAAGCCATCCAAACCCAATTCCACTGAAACAATTTTTTTCTGCACTAACACTTCTTTTCCTTTTCTGTTGTGCCTTGTCTCTTTACTACTCTGATTCTTTCGGGACCACCAAAATACAGTTTTACCTTCCAGGTAAAAAATAATTCTGCTTACAGAATTTTACTCTTGAGTTGAAACATGACTGAAGACAAGCAGTACGTTTTTAAATAAAAAAATATCAATTCTTTTAGGACTGTAAAATGTTTCCCTTGCCTAGAAGGTGTTTTGATAGATTTCTGATGGCCTGTTACATTAAAGGAAGCAGAGAAATTATGCACTTTAATATATAGCAATTTTGCAGGCTCTTAATCCACAATTTTGACTTTTGAAAATGCAGAATATTTTACCTTGTTACAGCAGTCCCAAAGTAAATACTACTGAATTTAAACTTTTGAACTCTTACTACTATTTGAGTATTTTAATGATTGCTTTGTTCTTCCTTCAACTCTTCTTCTTATCATATTCAGACTCTAATTTAAATATATCATAGACCATGATCTTGTGATTACTGTCATCATACATGTAAATTGTCATTAACATTTAATTTAGAACAGTCTCTAACTTTTACCTGAAATAGGTTTTCTCTTTTAATGGAAGTGATATATATTCTAATACAAGCTGGAACAGAGAACTATTATTTCCTTTAAAAATTATAAGAAAAAATATTTAGAAAATAAAAAACACTTAGCACTTTAAAGTCACTGGTAAAACTGATTATATTTCTGTAGTTTATTTCAGCTACAAAGGGAAAATTTTAAATGCTACATAAACAGAAACACAATTTCTTTTAGTTTGACATCACC
The DNA here is from genome assembly GCA_013400955.1 of Drymodes brunneopygia. Lineage (NCBI taxonomy): Eukaryota > Metazoa > Chordata > Aves > Passeriformes > Petroicidae > Drymodes > Drymodes brunneopygia. The sequence goes on from VZTZ01016137.1 coordinate 51,837, forward strand.
CAAGCCAAATGTAACATTAGATACAGTGAAAGCATCCATATTAGAGGAATGACAACTCAGAACAATCCAAATTGAAAAAAGTAAAACTGTGGAAAGTGTAAGTGCTATGCAGACAACACCCTGAGGACACAGAATGCCAAAATTTCATCAATTACATTCCAATTTCCAGTGTTTAAGCAGTATGTCAACAGCACTCAGCAAAATGGCTTCTCCAACAACAGTGCATGTATGTACCAAACTAATGCATGCAGGTGACCAGGATGGGCTGGATGGGGAGCAATGTTAATGTGGGGGGCCTTGAGGGGGCACTTCCCTTGCCAGTTCTGCCAGAGAGAGATTTTGGAGGAGATGATGCTCACAAGTCCAGTATGATTCATTATTAAGGTTACATTAAGGTATCCTTGTTCTGAAAATCTTACTATGCATATATAATATGTATGAAATTACTAAAAACTTCTTTTGTGTGTCAACTTACTTAGAATCTGTGTGATAAAAGCAAAAAAATAAACAAGATTATTTCACTACGCTGTTAATATTTAAACTTTGTTTAGAAGTCTACTTCCTGGAGAATAAAATTACAATTAAAAAAATTCTAACTCTGACTTTTCTAAGGATCCACTGCATCTCTTAGATTTTTTTCCATAATTCTAGATTTTTCAAAAATATGATAGTTAAGTGTTAATGTCTTCACAACTTCATGTATAACAACCTACAGTGAAGTCACTGGGTACATTTTAAAAAGGACAGTGTCATTACATTGTTTCTACCATGTGAATATTTCACTCCAAAATCTCTACTCTATCATATGGCATTTTATTCTGTGTTTTGGCATTCTGTGAGCACATCCTGATTACAACTTCTAGTAACAATAATATCCGAATATTGAAGACTATTATTTGCTCTGGGAACTTTTAAAGAAGGCCTTAAGCTTTTAATTTATTTTTCTCCCTAACTACTACTTCCCAAAACTACCAAGTGCATTATTTGAAGAGACATTTGGCGGTATATCAAGGGAAAAATATACAAACCCAAAACATAACCCCTGAATTAAACTCTTCCAAAATTATGCTTTGATGAAAGATTCAGAGTTCTACACAGCATATTTTGTGAAAAGGCTTTGAGTCTTAAATTATGATTGCATAATTTTGCAAGCTAACCTTTGCACTGGTGAGATTACAAACCAGTATTTAAAAAAAATGAAATTTAAATATGGCAAACTATTCAAAATTACCTCATGAATTCTGCCAGAAAGTTTTGCAAATCACTGATGATCTTGTTTCCACAAAAAAAAAATCATTCCAACTATCTTTAGAAAATGACAGTTCCATGCTAATCTGGTAAGAATATGCTGTATTTATGATTTGAAGGTAGACAAGACTAGTAAAATACAGTAGACCTGAACATCCCAGGAAAATAATTACTTAAGAGAAGTGGCAGTAAACGAGAATGATATACCAGAGTGATGTCCTGACCTATTGATGCATTTGGCTTTTATTCATAAAATGTTTTGCATATTTCTTCTGCTTTGCACAAAAACTCATTGCTAATGCTTTTCAATGAAAACACAAGGTATGATGTATAAAAAGTAGCAGAAATGACATTTGCTAATCGTGGCTTCCAGATGGGATGCATGATGCTTGCTCTTAATGGACTACTGGGGTGTAATTAGGGTGTCTGTGATTTAACAGGTGAAGCATTTTGGATTGTGCACATTGCTTTTACACTTTTATGGATAAATCTATAGATACACATACAGTGGTTGCTACTCTACTTTATAATTCTTCATTTTTTTTTCAGACTCTTGAAAATCCACAGCTTGTAAACAATTGTTAAATAATAGTAGAAGGAAAAAGGAAAAAGATGTTGAGCAATAGCAAATTATATTATAGAGAAGTAAATAGTCATAAAGGGGAAAAAAGCCATTTTAATCTTATATATGTGAAATTTGTTTGGAAATCTCTGGAATAGATTCAGGTTTGGAACTGCTTTTAGAAATACTTTTCATCTGAAATAAATCAGACCCAGTGCTCTGTGCAGCCACAGATGAAAGTGGGGAATGATGCTACTGTGGAAACCAGTAAATAGAATCCAGACTGTAACATTACAACAAGACAATAAAAATCTAAAAACTCTAAAAACTCTAAAAAATCTAAGCTTCTCTCAGTTATGCTTTCTTATGTGAAGAACAAAGCACAGGATAATAACATCTTACAGTCCTGAAAACCTGCTTTCTAAAATCTGTGTGTATATATATGTGTGTG
>VZTZ01016222.1:0-16049 GCA_013400955.1 Drymodes brunneopygia
AGCTCGGGGCTGCTGGGGCGGGCCGGTGCGGCCGTGGTCCCTGCGGGGCCGGGAGGGGCCCGCGCCGCCGGTGCTGCAGAGTTGTCCTTGGGGCCCGAGCGAGCGGAGCCGGGCCTGGGAGGGGCCGGGAGGTGGGCGTGGGGCGGGAGCGCGGCCCGGCCGGTGGGAGACGCGCTGCCCCTCATGGGGGGCGGGTAGGGGACCCCAGTGCTCGCGTCTGTGCATCCTCAGCCGCTGGCCTTCCCGGCTCTCCCCGTCTCCACGACGGGATTTGCCTGGTGTGGGTTTGGCCGCACACCGGTTTGCTCGCGGGCTGTGGAGAGAAAATAACGTAGCGAGATCTGGTCCTGATCTTGTCGTCCATTTAATGCTGTGTTTTAAACCTGCTTTGCTTGGAGAGCTGGATAAGGTTGTGCCTTTTTAAATCAAAATGGTTTAAGGAAAAATAACTTAAAAAGTTGTAACTAAAATTGTCCTCCAAGTTATATAACTCCAGCTGATGCTGAATGGCAATCAGACTGAGCCAGTAGTGTCACTAATCACAAGTATGCACTGAGGTCACAGTGTTCCATTTCTTTGTCCAAAGTGACAATAAACTGCTCAGAGCACCATGTCACACCGTAGAACACCTTTTATGAAGGGATAACACCGTGTTACACCATAGAACACCTTTTATGAAAGGACAATAACATGTCACACCATCAAACACCTTTTATGAAAGGATAATAGTGTGTCACATCACAGAACACCTTTTATTAAAGGATAATAGTGTGTCACACCAGAGAACACCTTTTATGAAAGGATAACTGTGTTACATCCTAGAACACCTTTTATTAAAGGATAATAGTGTGTCACACCAGAGAACACCTTTTATAGAAGGATAACACCATGTCACACCATAGAACATCTTCTATTGAAGGATAACACTGTGCATGTCACACCACAGGACATCTTTTTTCAAAGGATAACACTGTATCACACCATAGAACATCTTTTATCAAAGGATAACACTGTGTGTCACTCCATAGAACATCTTTTATTGAAGGGTAACACCTTGCATGTCACACCATAGACCATCCTGTACTGAAAGATAACACTGTGTGTGTCATACCATAGAACATCTTTTGTCAAAGGGTAGCACCATGTCATATCATAAAAACAAATTACACTGAGGTGTTTCTTTATGTCATTGTATTTATCATAGTGGCTTTTTAATTGGTTTTGATTTCAACATGTGTTCCTACTTGCAACTATATATATAAATAAAGTCCAAACCATTAAGAAAAACCTATAAGTGAAAAATAAGTTGCTAAACGGTTTTAGCCTTGGTGAACTTTCCTTCAGGAATGAATTGAAGGAAATAATGTGCTTTTTTGCTGATGGTTAGACTACATGATTGCAGCAGTTTTCCCTAATCCGTGCAATTTCACCACTTTTTTCAAGGCATCATGTTAGTGGGCTTTCTGGCGAAGAATTAGGTTTTATGTATTGTGTGTACTTCTTACTGAGGTTACTAGGAGGTTGTAGAACTGTAGCAATTAATTTTTCTGAAATAAGAGATTCTGTTGTTTTTAAGACATAACAGAGAACAATTTCAACATGTCATCAGTCAAGCGCTTGGTTTATGCAGTCATCCATTTCTTGAGAGAACAGAGTCAGATGGATACTTTCACTCCAGATGAACAAGAAAGCTTGGAAGGTAAGCAACAAAGGTGCTTTCATATATTTTTATTTACATATATATATATGCATATATATGTGTGTATGTGTATGTATATAACACCTGCACAGGTGTTGAATTCCTTTATGTATAATAGCACAGAAAGTAACTAGAGTGATGCAAATGAAACTGCCACCAAATATTATCTGCAAATAGGGTCATGATCCTAATATTTCTGAGATGGTTAAATTTAAGACATCTCTCATTTGAAAAGTATTATAAAGCTACAAATGTATAGTGCCTTAATTTGAGCAACAGGTCCTTTAAATCCCATCAGTTGCAGAGGTCTTTTCCAACCTGAACAATTCTATGATTCTAAGTTAAGCTGTGCTATAATGCAGACACTGGTAATGACTTTGTATGTGTCCCAGAAATTTCTGCTGCTTCTTTCTCTCTTTTATGTTTGGTTTCTTTCTGCATTTCATATATGTTAGTAGCTCTGCTGGTTACAGAGGAAGTAAAACAATTAGTATATTTGTTTTGGCTTATGAGAAGAACTGTTTCCTACTTTCAAGGATTCTATGTTACTCATGAGGAAAAAGACATCCTAAGAAAATGAGATTCGTGCTTTGCATTTCTTTTTCACTTGAGTACTGGCTCCAAAGAGTACATGGTAGTGAATATTTTCAATATGGTATAGCTTCTATTATACACCCAAGTTCATCTATCTGTAGACATATTCTCTCTGTATCTCTTCAGTGACAGATACTCATTAGGTCTTTGTAATCTTGTAGTATTTTAAGTATCTCCTTCATACTGCTCTTATTCCTTTCCCCTAATTCCTGGAGACTTCATGTCAGGTGGTATCAGAATGTGGAATTGAGAGAAGAATAAAGTCTTAACACTGCAGTAAGTTTTTTATAGCATCTTTTAAAAAGATCTCCCTACTGTTTCAAGCAGCCTTCAGTTGTGTCTGTCAGCCAGAGGAAGAATTTGGAGGGGGAGTTCTAGGACCAGCAATGCAGTTGATCACTGACGTCTGTGCAATCTTAGGAACAGAGAGACTTTGCTGAGATGCAAAGCAAGTCCTGCTTCTCCGAGGCATAAATTAAAAGATAAACCTGGGGCGTGCTTCCTTTTGTTATCTATTGGTTGTCCAGTGTAGTTGTTCACCAAAGTAAACAAGAAAGAAAGCTTTGTGTCATTATTTTCAAAGGATAATCCCAAAGGAATGGAAGTCAAAAGATTTTGGTTTTATGTCAGAATCTGGAGCATTTTGTACATTTGAAAAGTGGCAGCCATCAACAAATTTAACCTGTGTCAGATTATGATGATGTTTATCTGATGAAAGAAAACAATGTTTTTGCAAATCTTATATAATGAGAGATGAAGAGATTTACTTTTGTTTTTATAATGAAACTGGTAAACATTGGGTTGAAAATCTACCCAATAACATGTCTTAGAGCAGCCTTAGCCAATGTGTATATGAAAGAATCAATTTTAAGATTCAGTTTTCTAAATAAAAAAGATTACAAAACCTTGGTTGTGCTTAAAAGCTAATGCAAAATTTACCATTTTAATACAGATCTGAAATCCTATTTTTAGATCTGTGCTCTATCACAAGCATGGTACCATATGCTATGTGTTAGAGGATAAGAGGCGTGTATTCTGAAAAATAGTCTCATTTTAGTTGTGCAGAATATGTTTAGTGCATGCAGAGTAGCAATGGCCAAGACTTACTCACTGAAGTGTTTAATGTTAGGTGGAGACATAAGGGATGAAAAGAATTGACTGATAGTTTCTGTTGGTACCTTATGTACCTACTTAGTGTCTGTGAAAAGATAAAACATTGTATGATTGAGTGACTGTGCCAAGAAGTAATTCAAACAGTTCTCTCTTCCCACAAAACAACAAAAAAAGAGATAGAACATTACAAAAAATGGAGCCTTTATAGAATACAACTCTAGGGAGTATTCATACTCAATGATAACCTGCATTCTGCATGTTTGAATTATATAGTAATGTCAATGAGAATGTAAATTTCCTTTAGCAATTCTGTAGTTATTTGATGAATAAAAATGCCTTATTTTGAGAAAGCAGACTAATTGGAAGGTAAACCAGAGAAGTATATTCCCCTAGCATCTAGAGCAGTGATACAGGTCCCTGGTGGTTACTGCTCAACTCTTTTTGTATGAGCTAGAAACTTCCCTTCTTCCAAATTGTATTTTAGACTGTGTTTAAATTGCAGTTATTTCTCTTTCCTGTTTACAGGGTGGGGTTTTTTTTCTCTCTGTCACTCTCTCTTTCTTTCTTCTTTTCTATAGCACCTATTTCTGTGGGATTAAAGCAAAAACATGCACAAGGCTGTGATTTTCTTCTTACTTCTATGATTGATATACTACAACTAATTTCTGTAAGGCAGTGTTTCCAAAACAGGAAGGCAGTTGGATGCATGTAATACTTGATATGGGTAAGGTTATGTGTAAGATGAAGCAAGATGACAGTAAGTACTAAGGGGGCCTCAGCAGCCAAAATAATGCTCATTATTCATTGATCAATACCTTGTATGTTGGCTGTGATGCCTTCATTTTGCTTGGTGATGCAAACTTGTGTCTGGACAGCAAAAAATCCTGGAGCTGTGTAGCACGGAGGATACAGAGCTGGGCTCCAGCATAGCCCAGGTGCTGGTATTGTCAGATAGTCGGTTTTTGTGTGAGCCCCAGCTGTTCCGCAGGGAGGTTGGCATCTGTACTGGTTTGCAAGGTGGTCACTTCAAGCTTCAGTCACCACCTAGGTGGATGATGGTAAAGCTAATTGGGAGAATAGATAACTTCGGCCTTTGATATCAGACACAGGAAAAACGTTAGGTTAATAGTGCATCAAGTCTTTCCCTGGTAATATCAAGCTTTCAGCATTTGACAGGGCCTCACTTTGATAAATGGGATAGCAAGGTGCTGGCAGTCTGGCCTCCTGAGAAACTTTTCAGGCAAAAAACAAGTTTCCACTTCTTTGACTTTACTGGAGTCGTGTTTTCCTATAGTCTTAAAATAGGGTAGTTACTGACCTTTGCACAACTTATTATATTTTCTGATTTGAGAATGTTTCTGTTTTGGCAATGTTTATTTCTATGTGGGTTTCTGTTGTTGGCAGTGTTTATTTCTATGTGGGTTTCTGTTGTTGGCTTGCATTTAGCCAGTGGTTATTCTAACCTATTGATTCCTCCTATAAGAGGTCCTAATTCTATTATATCTGTGATAGATAGAAGGATTATAAATTCCATTTTCCACTTAAAGGAGAAATATGGGAATTCACTGCACTAACTAATTATTTGGTGAAAATACTGAGTAGTAATGCTACTATAGTCAGACCAATTTTGTTTACGCATAGCGTGCAATGCTGCATTTTGCAAAACTCCTCTGTATCATAGAGATTTGGTGTCATATATTTGATGCCTTAAGAAAGATAAGGGATGGGGCTGTGTTTTAAATTTAAGCAAAGCTACAAATGAGGTGAGGCATTCAGAAAAGGGAGTGCCTTTCGGTAAAAATAAACTGGCAGGGAAACTTAGTAAGTAAACTATTGCAAGTGGCTTCCTATTAAGTCATATAAGGAAAAAAGATGTGTGTAATTCCACTGATCTTATAATTGGCCTGGTAATAAGTACTATTAATATATATATTTCAAAATTCTGTGTAATCTGTGCTTTCAAGAATTAAATTTTTCACATAGCAGGAGACAAAGAAGTTTAACCCAAATTCCTCAGTGCTCTTAGTGGGTGATTTAGAACCTGGTAAATTGATTTATAGATTATAGGAGCAACTTGTATGCATATTTAGCAGAGTATTCAATTGTTACATGTTATCAACTTCAAGTTCATGTCATGCTATACTGTTTGTAAGAAATTTCTATTGTATCATTTTTTTAAAAAAATTACATCTTCTAGGTTTTACTATCTATTTTATAAACTCTTTCCCTCCACCCCCCCACTTCCTGCCAGCTGTGACACAGAAGATAAAAACTGGCCTTTCTGTTGTTAACCTTCAGTAATTTTACTTTTCTAATTTTGGATCAGTGTTCAGTTTCATTGTAACGCAAATAATAATTCAATTTGTATTTATTATATTAACTTTGGAGTAAGGGTAAGTTTAAATACTAAGAATCTGCTTTTACTGATATCTCATTTGTATTCATATACTCCTGGTTGTCTGTAATCTGTGTTAAACCAGCCATTTTTCTGTTCAAACTAGGCTTTACAAAGACCCTTCTTTGTTCCTCCTCATTTTTCAGTCTAGCACATTTAGATGATGCACATTAATAAAAACATTGTACTAAGTTCTTAAGATTATAGGGAAAATAATTACATCATTTGCAATAGTGTAACTGTGTGTGTATACATATATATGTATGTATATATACATAATTGTATATAGTTATTGCCACTGATCTTCTTTTGTCTAAAAATACGAACGTATTAATAACTTCAGCTAGAGATATGGCTCTACATTTTTAGGTTTACTGTGAGTGTATTTGCATTATTGCAGGTTTGGGAAGGCCATTTAATCCTTACACACAGAACATGGGAAAGGATATCGCAGATATATTTTTAATAGGATAAAGCTTTATGATTAATACAGCATTTGATTAATGAAATATCTTCAAATAAATATCTTTTATAAAAAAATGTAAGAGTAGTAAGTATCTTGCCTGTACAATAAAGATAAGCCATTTTCTTCCAGCTGTTATGGCACACAAATAAATGCCGCATGTAACACATGGACATGCGTAGTTGTACTATGAGTTGTGGTGCTTTTGTTAAATCACTGTATTTTTATATTAAAAAAAGCTTCAAAAGACTGAAAGAATTGAATTTAAATTTTAAATTGGTTCAAATATAATGGCCAAAATATATGCAGATTGTGTGTATCTTTGATCTTTTTCAGCAAACTAATTCTGTGGAGATCAGGTAGCCTCTCTTTATTTTTTGATATGTTCCAAACAGCTGCTTTTACTAGCTGAATAAGGAAGTGAGTCACAGCTTTATAAATAAATTAGTGAAATTATGCTTCTATTAGGAAACTGGTGACTTATATTGTTAATTTTTTTTCCCTGTAAGTTGCAATTCAGTGTCTGGAAACTGTGTTTAAGATTACCCTGGAAGATACTCATCTTGCATCCTCACAGCATTTGATAGAAATGTTCACAAATTCTATTCAAAAGGTAAGAATTTAATTAAGATTCTAGAGTTATTCTGCCAATATATGCTAAGGTTTCATATTGTATGCACAATATTAAAGTACTGTATAGGTCAAAATGATGTGAAAACTTAAGGAAAATATGAAAAAACCTAAATTTCCATAAAAGCTAGCATAATGAGAATCTTTGGGGGCAGTGGGTGGAATTAATTTCAGCTAGACAAGAAAAATTCCATATAGAAAATTACTAAAGAGTGGCTGCCTCATTCTCACTTGAAGTTTTTTATTCTTCATTTAAGCATTTTGCAGTTCCCAGAGATAAATGCCTGAGGTTATTCGTAGTTTGCTGATATTTCTCATTTCTTTCAGAAGTTTTTGATAAAATTGGGGCTTATATATTAAAGGAAAGAAATCTTGGGTTTTTTCCCCATACAGAATGACATGCTGCCTGTCTCACGTTCTTTACCAGAAGGCGTTGTAAAGGCTGACCAACTGAAGGATGAAGGTTTGTAATAGAAACAGAAATAAATTGTCTTATGCTCTTATTACATTTTTGCGTTATTGTGGGTAGTGACAGTATAGCAGCTGGGCACCACACATCCCACAAAAAGCCTTCAGCTTATACATTCTCTGGTGATTGCTATGTCAAAAGAAGGCTAGGGGATTTGTTCCATCCAAGAGCAAAGAAAACTATGTTTATTCTCTTCCTGGCTCTGGAGGTTGCTTAAAATCTAAGGGATAACGAAGTTGGAAACATTCCTAAGTAGCAGAAGCTTTGAAGAATGAACAGTTATTGTCTGGCTGTTTGTGCAGGGAATTGTTATTAAGTTTCTACTTTTATTGAAATGGTTATCTGATGTCAAAGACTGGTAAAAAACTTAGTGGAAAAATTCTTGTGAACTTACTAAGGTTAATATTTCACATATGTGAAATTATTTGTGTGCTTTATAAAAATTGCAGACAAGCCAGTTGTTTATATTTTCCCTTTGGCATCTGTAATTGCTGTTCTGTGAGGAAAAGCAGCTGTACCATAGAAGACACTAATGCTGCTCAAGAAGGAATCCATGTTATTTCCCCTCAAAAAGAAGGGGAATGGAATGCAAAAAAGCATGTAGCACTGATAGCTGTTATGAATTGTTATGGATTGATGCTATATGAATCACATTGTTCATGACCTGTTAGATTTTCAGGTAGTTGAGTTTTTTAGGAAAAATAAGCAAACTTCTAATTGCAAGACAGATTAAAGTGCTAATGAGCAACTCCAACAATTAGGAAAACTTACAAGGCAGATGTAGTCCTGTCAAAATTTGCACAATAATGTGGAAGAAGTCCTACTTTTTTTCAAAATTAATTCATGTCTGTCTTACCATAAAACTGGTTGTCTGTAATCATAAATGCAGTCCACTACTGGTTCTGAAAGTAAGTTTTCCTAATTGTTGGAATTGCTCATTAGCTCTTTAATTCTGAGGATGAGTGCTCAAACATGGTTGGGTCACAAGTGAAAATGTGTTAGTCAGTTGTAACCTACCTGCTGTGCATGCTGGCTTTTCGTTTTTCTGTTACTGCCAACTGATGGAAAGTGAAGAATACCTGTAGGTCTCAGTATGGTCATTGAACAGTAGGAATAGTCAGCACTTCGCAGGTGTGGATGTTACAGCTGTTTTAAATCCATGACTTTGGTCTTGCTATCTTTCAGCCCACAAGGGTCCATGAAATAGACTGAGGAAATGAAATTAGTGTGTGCTGTGTATTCAGCTTTGTGTGGTTTTACCAAAGTAATTCCACAGCTCTCCTGAAAAAAATTGAAAGGGTCTAAACTTTAGCAAAGGACAAATTAGAGTGTCATCTGTCAGGGGCATTAGTAAGCAGTTTTGAGCTGCTTGAAATTAAAACCTAGTGTCCTTCTTTCTCTGCCGTTTTGATCCTCCACATATTCACACACTTATCACCACTACCATGCTTTTCAGTTATGAGTATTTTCTAGTCTGAGTTAGGAAATAAATTAGATAACTTGGGGAAGTCTATTTGATGTGTATCTTCTATAATATCATAATTCCCTAACTGTGATGATTTCCTCATTTCTATCTGTATGCCCTTACCAATGGAATAACTTCCCTCACCTTTGTGGCCATCAGCCTGCTCCTCCTCTGGTCCCAAACCAGCCCTAATATTTGTAGAAATTGGCTAATGAATGGCAAAACAAAACCAGGGAGCTGAATTTTCTTTCTTGCTCCTCATAGAACCAGGAAGTAATATACCCTTCAGGCTACTAAATACTTGAATTTACTTGCCTAACCTTGCATATCACTTGACTTTGGCTTAGTGTAAGCTGTGTAAGAGCACAGATTATGTGCAGGTTTGTATAGTGTGATGGTGGCCTGATCATAAGAAGAGCTGTGTTTTATTACCACAGCATAATGATAGTGAGGTAGTATTTTCAGTATAAAGGACACACATTCAAAAGTATAACCATTTGTGTAATTTTTTTGTCTTAAGGATTTTGTATGATACTAAAAGAGAATAACATATTTGCTTTTCCTTATCTCAGCAGAATTAGTAGATCTAGCCATTTTTCTGTTTTCCTTTAGCAAGGTTGCAGCTGGAGAGAGAGATAACAGGAAGGGTATGCACTGCTACTATCTCCAATTTAGCCTTGTACCCTGGGTCATCTTCAGACCAGTATCAGAAATTCTAACGCTGATAGTCATTGATGGCATTTTTGTTTTAAAGAAACACTGCTGCAGTTACCTTAGCACTAATCTTGCTCAGTGCAGCTAACTTGCAAGGCTTTTTTGTCTGACAACACAATTCAGTGTACAGATCTTTACCTTACAACAAAGGAAAGCTGCATAGACAGTGGGCCTCTAGAAACAAGAAAGGTATTGTTACAGTCTGTGCGTATTTTGAAGGTATACACGCAAGTACAGTTTGTTTGACTTCTCACTCAAAGGGATTGCTTACAATAATTACAGTCTAGTATTACAATCTAGCGTTATCAGAGGATGTGATTTTGTACTACTTTGATGATGCTTCCTTACATAAATCTGGTTCTGTTAACTAAGCTCTCTGTGTTCATAAATAAATGAAAGTATTGTTTCAGTTAGTGCAAGCACTGAGGACTTGCTCCACAGTCTTGCTTTCTGTCAGAGATAAATTGTTGTGCTGACTGAACTTTCCTAGCCTCTGCTTACGCAGTTACCTACATCAGTAGTAACTTATTGACCTATCCCTTGACTTGTTTATTTTAGGAGAAGGTTTAAATATTTGGCTGAAATACAAGAAGTCAGCAGAAGTATTTTCCTGACAATTTCTTGACATTGCTAAGAAATCAAGGCTTCTGTAGGATCTAGCTGGTCAAAAACTGATAGTAGCAGGACCATAGACAAGTTTGGGCACTCTGAACTAGGGTTTTTTACTACTGTGCCATCAGGAAAGAGAGAAACTACCAGGATTGCTTTGTGTTGGGAACAAAAGAATGTGTAAGGTGTCTTTTGCATTGAAAGAGCTCAGTCCAGAATTTTCTGTCCATGAAGAAATTACATAAATGTTTCTGGGTTTTTTCCACTGGACTTAAAACATATGAAATGTGAAACTTCCTTACAGAGTAGAAGTTCTAAGCTTCCTTGGTGAGAAATTTTGCTTCTGAATCCTTTTAGATTGCTTATGCTATACATACTTCTCATTATCTTAATGAATTAATTATGTAGTATCACAAAAAGGGGGCTTACGTGCTTATTTTTACTTTTGTTTGATTTTTTTGTGTTATTTAGATAGTTACCAGAAAGTTGTTGGGACATATAAGAAAATGAGATTAAAATATTAACAGCATTTTGGGATTGCTAAGATAGTTGAGACTGATGAATCTATACTAGAGTGGAACTGTAAGTACAATGACACTTCTCAGTGAAGCGATCTTTGCTTAACAGCTTAAACTAGCTGGAAAGTCTGAAACACCAAGATGAAAAAAGGAAGGTTTCTATGATGTACTGCAGTGTACATAATAAACTTCACAGACATAGTAGATATTTTTATTTGCATTATTCCATGACATTTCTGCTTAAAAAAATGTATTTCAAAAAAATTGCAGTTATGACTCACTCATATAGATGCTATACTGTAGCTGCTCTGTTTCTTTCATACAGAACTGTCTCATCTAACTACATGCTCTCATCTAATTACTTAAAAGCTTTTTATAATTTATTTCAGGTAATAATCATATGAAGGAAGAAAATTATGGTGCTGCAGTGGATTGTTACACTAGGGCTATAGAACTGGATCCAAACAATGCAGTCTATTACTGCAACAGGTAAAACCAAAATGATAGACACCTTTCATTCCTGGACTTTGTTAACATTATTTTAAAGATAAATTGTGAAGTAGATCAAAATAACACGAGGCTAGAAACCCCACTATTCAGAAATCTATTGTTAGGTTTGTAAAATTAGAGTGAAAGTGAGCTCATAGAGCACATCTGTGTCAGTTAAAGGTGTAATATGGGCTTTAAAATTACTTACAACTCTTCAGATCAGGTATTGTGCATCTGGTTGTCTAAATCATAACATAGGCTGTGATTTCCAGCCTGCTGAGAGTAGTAAATTATTTTTTCTGGTGTTCTATTGACTAGCTACTCTCTCTATCTTCCCTAGTACTAGCTACCTCTGGCAAAAAAAAAAAAATCATCAATGCGGGAATACCATTTTGGAGATTTCAAGCATTTCTTAAATACTCAGTATTTTCATGTGTGACCTGTTGAAAAATAACAATGCTGCTGTTAGTTTTGTTATCTAATCTGTTCTTTACCGTCATGAGTGAAGAAGACATTGTGATTTGGCAGCAGGTAAGCTTGGAAGGGCATGTTAACCTAATCACAGCTGTCTGCTCTTGCGGAACACTGCCTGGAAGACCAGCCCAAGAGCAAAGGCAGTCTCGACTTTAGGCCCTACTGGAATGAGCCCACCTCTACATGCCTCCATTATTAATTTAAGGATATAGGGTATATTAACTCAAGGGCTGTCAATCTGGCCTTGTGACACTGTGCCCCCTGGATTATGCTGTTTTTGGAGCTCTGCATCCATTGCTCCAGAGTTTAGTTTGTAATAGATACAAATGAAAGATTAAGTGTTTAAAGGCAAGTATAAAGAGAAGTTACGCAGTTAGCTAACCGCTTACATATTAAGGATGGCAGTTCAAAAGTGTAAATCATCAATATTCCTTGTGAAAAATGATTACATGAGTCACTTCAGGTATAAAATGGAAATACCAGACCAGATTCAAAAGCTTCCCAAAATCACTGCAAGTTTCCTCATAGGGGCTTAAATGTCAAAGTTGTAATTGGCAAGAGCAGAAATAATTTTTTATAATAATTTTTTCATCACATAGCACATTTGTGAGAACCAAAATGAATCTTGATTGCAGTCAGTACAGTATTGTATGTAATTATTTAAAAGAAAACAGGAGTTGTTTGGAATTTCGTGGATGATATATATATAAGTGGATGATACATTTGAGTAAGTATATACCTTAGTCTTATCTTACACTTGTTTGGAAGCCATGGTGACATACTGCATTCACTGGGATTGCTTTTTATTTGCAGCAGTGCAAAAAAGAGAGGGCTGATAGGCTCTCAGAAATTGAACTGGCCATATATATCTTCCTGTGAACATGGAAAAATGTTTTCTGTTGAAACACATGAGAAAACAAGCATTGCCCCCAGCTTTTATTTATAAATCTTCACTGGCATCTGTGGAGTTGGACAACTGTTAAACAGTCTAAAATAGATAAGTAGTCCCATTCAGAAGACATTTTAATCAAAGTCAGAAAAACCCATGCAATTTGGAGCTAATCACAACAGAAAGGATTCTTAATAAAAAAGATATATGCTTTATGCAATGAAAACACTGTAATTTCTACTATATTTTTTAACCAAGGAAGAATAAATTAGAGTGACTTGAGACCTTTCAAACTGGTGAAGTTTTGAATATTAATGTGTTTCAATGTTCTTTTTAATTTGGTCTTTAATCATATTGTATTAATACCTGCAACATTTAGTATTTCTCCAATATAGAGATGCAACTGTAATTTAGTAATGCAGAGGTTATTGAGAAATGTTATTGTGCTTTACCTACAAACTTAAGTTGACTTCTAAAAACCTGAGCAGGGAAAAATCACAGCATTCCTTTGAATGGCTGTAAAATGATACTTCTTGCTGGAAAACATCAATTGTATAAAATATTTCTCCTTAAACAATGATTTTATATAAACTACTACTTGACAGTTTCACTTCTTGTAATAGGTTTTATGATTTATTTTGTGCATAGTCATATGCTACATCTTAGACAGTTCCTTAGAATTATTTGTCCTTTGTGTCCTCAGAGGTGAGTGCACGTTCTCCAAAACAGTAGTCCAGCAATGCACTGAGGCACATACTGAACTCATAACATTTGCTTTTCCTACTTCATTAAAGAAAGTTAAGCACTGCCTAAATAGCGGATGAAAAGTCAGTAAGATTAAGTAAGTCACAAACGTGTGAGTATCTAGCCTTGGAGTTTGGTTGGTTTTTTTGGTTTGGTTTTTTTTTTTTTTTTTTTGTGGGTTGGTTGATTGGGTTTTTTCAACAAAGCTTCATTCCCTTACCATCTTTCTCTTAGGGCTGCTGCTCAAAGTAAGCTCAACAACTTCAGGGAAGCAATAAAGGACTGTGAGAGTGCCATAGCAATAGATCCAAAGTACAGCAAAGCATATGGAAGAATGGGGTAAGCTAATAGAAATCTGAGTAAATACTGTGTACATCACCATAGATTTTCTGAAATATGCGGAGTCCAGGTTGTTTTATTTTGCTGACATTTTTGTTCTGTAAGTGTCACAATTTTCTGAAGATGGCACTATCAGACTGTCAGCTCTTTTTATTTGTCATTGATATCAGCATTTTCATCAGATTTCATCCGTTTGCAGTTTTTTCTTTGAATTTATCAACTTGCTGGATTTAGTTTAGGAAGTAGTGATGGGTTTTTTCTACCTCCCAACTAGTTACAAGTAATCAAAATTCTGCTATTGGAACACTGAATCTGTTAATGCTGCTGTAAGAGAACAGCATTGGGGCTTCACACTAGCAGGAATAAAGCCTTAATTTTTCTGTTCAATAGGTCTTTGGAAGCAGACATTTTAGCAAGAATAAGCTATGTCTCCTTGGCAGCAATGTCTGAGATATTAACTGTATAGCCTCTTGAGGGTGGGTTTAAGTGTTATCTGAAAACAATGTCAGGAATGCTCTAACAGGCTGTTGGTTTGAGTGAAGGGCCATTCTTCCAAGATGTTGAGCTTTGCATTTTCAATTATCAGGCACATTGTGGTAGTGGATTTAATGCTGCATATGTCTTTTGAGGTTATATTTACACCAGTAAATTAAAAAATGCTTGGGATTGTTTGTTGCGTCAATTGGTACAAAATGCCTCATGTCCGTGTTATTAAAATTTAGTTTTCAGTATGGAGTGGCCACATCCAAATGCCTATTGCTAAATTGCATTGGTCTGTGTTAAATTCTGAACCATGCCCTGAAAATGTGATAATTCTTCTTGGCCTGGGACAAAACCATGCAGGGGAAATTTATTTTAAGATAAAATGTGGTGGAATTCTATCCCTTAAAAACTTCCCATAATACAGTTCATTTTACTAATACCAACCTAGACTAAGGAGCTTTTGAAATGATTAATGAATTTGAAATTTTAGGTTGAATTGGTTGTTGAATTGGTTTTGTTTCATTTAAGTCTCCTTAGTTTGTTTCTTCATATAGCACAATCCAAGCTCCCTCAATTTCACTGATATGGAGGAATGCTACAGGCTGATTTAATTGGAGATTGCAGGTTATTTTAGAGTTTTGGATGTAAGACCAATCTTTCTTTGATACACACTGAAAGTGGGACCATTCTCAGCCAATCAAGCTTCTCTTTATTTGATTGTCTGGTTGTTCTAATAGAGGACATATTTTGAGCTACAAGCCATTGCTTAACTCAGCAGATGAGTAAATATTTGGCATAGGCTGAATGAGGAAACTGTGCGTTTTTAGTAATAAGTGAAAATCCCACTTCCACCCCCTCAGTGTAGAAGACACCTTCTCAACAAAAAGTCCATATGAAAAAGATGTGTTCTCTGATTGTATTATGGAGACATATCAGTTTTTTTCAGAATTTGACAGAAATTCTTTATATGTCACAGAAAGATGCAGAAATGCCACAAATATACAGAGATGGGAGCCATTTTAAAGTGGGAATGTCTGTTAAAGGTGATATTTCCAGCATGATCCTGAAAAACCACTTGTCTGGGTAGGAATTGCGAGGAAAGAAATTGTCTGCTATTCTGACTTACACTGTGCTCCAAGAAACTTCCTCTGTAAAATACTTTTTCTGTAAAAAGCACTATTGCATCACAGAAATAATGGATTGCATTTCTTGTCTGATCAGAAACTATTTTAGCAAGTTAATGGGCCAAAAGGGAGACTGTTTTTTATGGGGGGTAAATGAGTTAAGAGAGAAAACACTCTTATTCACTAATATTGTGTGGGTTCATCCAGGACCAATAGTGGAAACTCCTGGAGTTTCATACTTGTACTGAGAGTGGTAACAATCATGGATGTATTGAAAATGCTGAATTTGTTTGCAATAGATGAAAACCAAGGTCTATTAGTGGGCTAAGCACAGGCTTATCAAACCAGGCTCTGTAGCTCAGCACACATCAGAATATGAACTGAAATACTAAATAGCTGAATGTGGGTTACACAAATCTTTTACAAAATGTGGAAAAGATCCATTTGGTTTTTTGGTCAGTATAAATTGAAAATATACAGTAGAAGATAGAATTGAAACTGCAACCAGATGGACTTCTGGAATAGTTCAAAGAAAGATGATGTTTTAAATAGAGTAGCCAATCAAATTTGAAGGCTAATACTGCTTAGAAGTAGAAGGTCTGTCCTATACTGTAGTGAGCTGCTGGAGCAGAGTCTTTTTCAAAACATTAAGTAGGCTTCCCTGATAAAATGGTTTCTTACAGCATTTTATAGATTATTATTACTATGCTGTATAACCCATTTGTCAAGCTGTTGAAGTACAAGATCTGAAAGGTGAACCTTTACATTGATCCTGAGACAAAAATCCATTATGCAGAAACTTGTAGGTTCAGTTTTAAAATAATAATAATAACGATAA
>VZTZ01016226.1:0-30501 GCA_013400955.1 Drymodes brunneopygia
ATTCAGGAATTCAGGAAGGATGGGCTTCAGGAAGGAATTCAGGAAGGAAGGAAGGAAAAGACGGGATGCAGGAGTGTTCAACCTGCCAGTGAAGCCTTGACTTTTTTCGTCAATGTATGCAGCTTTACATGACCAATAATAAACAGAAGAAAACTTTCTGTCATCCTTGATGGCATTATTTACTTTCCTAAAGAAAAATACTAAAATAAGAGCTTGATACCAGCAACCAACTGATTTCATGAAGTACTCCTTGAAACTAAAATTGTTGTTTATGAGTCAGTTGAAGTAGACTGGGAGATGGATATGACAGCATATGTCAGAAAAGGGTTGCAGAGTAGGACTGCTATTGAAGATCTGTTTAATTTAGGATTCCTCTCTCTTTAATCGCTCTCTAGTGTATATGTTCAGGATTTATTAGTTCACATCTAAAATTCACACAATAGAAGTGGTAAGGAAATAGTCTTCACAACTGTTCTCCCACTAGCCATGAGATTCTGGCACTGCAGTTACAGAGCAAGGAGCCAGGCTCGCCTCACATGTTAATTCTGCACTGTTATTCCAAGAAAATAAGACATTACTGTGTAGCACTTCTACTCATGCACATATTCATACTTACTACTGTGAAAATTCATTTTTGTTTGTTTAATTCCTACCACTGACCTCTATTAACTTTCATCAGGTTTTCTATTGCTTATCTAATGCAGAATATGTGCTATGGTTGTGAACCTGCTCACACCAGTTTTGTTTCCAAAGTCAGGTAAGAACTGTCTCCCACGGCTTTTTTTCTGCCTTCATCAGCTCATCCATCAGCTATGCTTTGCTGTGTGCAGTGGACAAGCTGCTAACTTCAAGTTTGTTGATAGCTTTTAGTTTGTTCCTTTGATGCATGCTGAATGTAAAACTGCTTCAACATGCTTTGGTTTTATTATTTATTAACAATTCCTGTCATGCATAATGAAAAAGACTAAAATGATTTTCATCTGATGGGGTTTTTCTTCCTTTACTTCCACTCTCAAAATGTATTTTGGTTTCCACATTCATGAAAATGTAACATATTGTATAACTTCTATTATTATAACGGCATACTCTGTGATCCAATATTAAATTCTGTTTTGGCAGATATGCTAGTGCACATGGGCATTGCTGAAGTAAACAACAATATCAAGTAGGGGCTACAATACAAGAAGGTAACAAAATATATTTTAAAATTACTAGATTGGTATTCATTGAAGTTTTGGGATGAAAGATCTGATTTAGATTAAAGAAGGGCTGGTCATGAACAAGCCATAGGATCCCATAAGCTTAAACAGAAGCCGGTCCATTTATTTTCTTTCAATTTCTTTCCCTTCACTACTCAACATCAAATTTTTTTAAAAGTTAGAATTTTAAGCCCAAGGGTAATACTAAAGCTAACATTCTCACAGGAACCCAGATGAAATCTGAGATAAATGCCCAGCCCTTCTACGTAACTGTAGTACTTGCTGCTCAGAAATTTTAGGAGGTTTATCTTTAAAAAGGATCCTATGAACCAAAGGACATATTACCTATTTAAAGATAGATGAGGAGCAGAGAATATAATTGTAACTTGCTCAAAGTTCAATAGAAGGAAGGGAAAACCAAAACATAGGATATCTGATAATTATTTAAGACTGCAGAATAAAAGATGACTCCTCCTCGCAAGCTCAGAAAAGATTTAGAGTCATCTGGGGAAAATTTCCAATCCATTTTTCATCTGCTGAATTCTATTTTAAACACCCAGATTCCTGAGCACTTACTGAAACCAAATTGAAATCCTGGATGTTCATTCATTATTACCAAGTACCATATGTCTAATTTTATTTTTGGAATTGTTTTTGGCAATAACACACTCGGTCTGAAACTCTGTGGCAAAGACTCAAATCTGATGGTTCTGAAAAGAGATTTCAGGGGGGAACATTGTACTGCAGATCCTGAATAGAATGTATAATACTGTGCAGCTTTTGCCTTGGCTTTGCACAGAGGCTGTTATAGTGACCTGCTGGCCACTAAGAACAAGCAGAAATGGGAAGAGATGAGCAAAAATCTTTGCACACAAAGGTAGAAGTAAAGAAGCTCAATAGACAAATCTAATAATGTAATTTCCTCTCATCTAAGAATTTCTGTTACCGTTTTCTTCCAGAAGTTGGCTCATTTGGCTTTTTAAACTCTTTGCTTGTTGAGTGTCATTAAAAATACATATTGCATCTTTCTCTCAGGTTCATATCTAAAAGGCAAATTTCTCTGCTTGGACAGTTCCATAATTTACCACTCTCTGCCTTGAGTGACCACAGAAATTTGCATGGCCCTGAGGCCAGGGCCATTCTCCTCAGTCACCACAGCACCTCTCATATGGAGCTTCTCCTTTTTCTCATCCACTTAACTCAGACTATCTCAAAGTGCTTAATTTTGTGTACTTGTATCACAGGGACTTAAAAGCAGCTCCATTTAAGAAACATTATCTTTTTAGTCATGTATGATACTGTGGAAATTATTTAGTTCCCTTCATTATCCCACATGAGACAGCTCTCAGAGCACACAAGTGCCTCTCTCCCCTATTGTTGCTACATGGGGTACGTTTGGTTTTTTTTCACTTAAGCCACAATTAAAGCTGAGGTTTTATGGAAAAAACTTACTTCTTACATATGGAAGCTCATTTACTTTGAAAATCCACCAGGAGCTTCGCTGTGCTGCTAGACCCCCTGAACTCTTTGGAAAAAGCTCTCTGGTCCAAAACACGCCTGAATATTCCCTTGAACACAGGAAGGAGCTTCCCTACATAGCTGTAATGAAACTATTGCACCAGCAGAAATCCACGGGGCAGTTCCAGCTTTAGCTGCAGCACCATGCTCGTGAGGTTCTGCCAGGAGCCACTGTGCAGCTCTCCATGGCACTGCACTGCATGAAAATACCCCACAGTGCTCTGCCCTGGGAAAATCCACCTCCAAACAGGGCAGCATTTTGGTTAATGATGGCAGAGTTGCTAACTCTCTGGCAAAACCTTCCATCCTGTTTATTGCAGTTTAGATTTCTTTGTTAACAATTTAGAAGAAAACCTACTATTTCTTATATAATGGAGTAAGTTAAGAAATTATTACCTCCTGTCTGAACCTTAAGCTTTGATTAAAGATTACTTTTTCTTTCATTTCACATTTGCTACTGGACTTTATATCTAATGTAATAACAGAGCTGTATTATGATCACTGTACAATTGTCAGCTGTAAATAAAATAGAAAACATGTACTGTTGTTTAAATAACTTACCATACAAATGCAACTGAATATTTATGTATCTTTTATTCATGAAGCATCTTTCACATTCCATTTATGACCACAACTCAACATGAAAGAATTCCTTGTCAGTGAACTAAAGATAATGCCAAAGTCTATTGCTTTTTTTTTTTCCATTTCCCATTTTCTCTCCCTAGGACAGCTTGGAATGCCTTTCATTGGAGCTACTGTGGTGAAAACTTAGGTATTTCAGTAAAAAATTAACTAAAATGCTGAGTTAGCATACAGGCTACAAACGCACCACAATGCTATTGACTCAGATAAAGCAAAAAACCAGCCCTGAATTCTTGGACGAACAGAAATTTTTACCAAATGAAGGAAATTTTAAGCAGATACTGTGTACTTATGTACACAGTACAAAAGTAGAGGGAGATAATGGTGAGGAAAAATGGGACATATATAAGTTTATTTGGTTTCCTAGGACCTACAAAGAGTGTAAGAGTGTAAATTTATACCACCCACAAAGACTCATTTGTGGCCCAGCACTAAGTTGACAAACACTGAGGGCAGCAGAGTAGTACCTACAAATGCAATTAACACAGAGCAGCTAATGAGATACTACAGCTTAACCTACTGACTGATTATATCAATTTCAAACACCAGCCATAGTTCAAATAGTAAATTATATTGACAGAAGAAACAAATCGACAGGACATCCTCTAACATTATTTTTTGAAATGAAATTAAATAGGAATAGACAATTCAAAAATATTTAGCACCCAATAAGCACTGCAGAACACGTTGAGGGTTAAAATGTGTAAATTATTGAAGCTGCAGGGTTCAAGAAGCTAAAATTGAGAGGATATGGAACAACAGGGTGGTGAAGACCTCAAGGAGCAGAGTGAGGAAAGGACAGGCAAAATGTCCAAGCAATGGCTGGAGCCAGAGGACTCCCAAGTGGAGAGCAGTTTGCAGCTTATTCAATTTATGGCCTTGACAAACATTTTGTTCCGGACAATTTCATTGATCCAGACATAATGAAATGATGACCCTACAAAAGGCATTCTTCAACACATAGACTATTTTGATTTTGAGAACATCCTAAAATATTTTTAAAAGAATATGATAACAAAAAAAAGTCAAGGAAATTGTTGTGCTGGACTGCTAAAAGACAAAGTCAAAATGACTCTCTGACAATAGTATAGTCTTTTTGGCAAAATCCAGATCAGCTCTGCCTAAGAACATTCTAGGCCTTGTCTGTAGAGCAGCAGCAGGAAATTACAAGCAGGGAATAAACCACAGAAGTTAAACTGGGAGGTGACTTATCCCAGGGACTGGAAACAAGAAATGCTTCCAGGAGCAGCTGACACCTCACACCTTGGAAGGAAGATGAAAGGGACCCTAGTCTCAAAGCCAGTTTCAGCACAGCAGTGTCATGACTACTCTCCCATTTTCCTGCCTCTTCAGAGCTTCAGCAGTGAATCAAAGAAAACCCCAATTCTGCATGCCTTGCATTACTAATACAGTTATTTTAAATTTTTCTGTGTTTATTTCTTCATGCTGTTGTGTTCATTTCCTTCTACCTCTTTATCTCTTTAAGCTTTTATCCAGCTCCATGCTGGTTGTTCAGCTGACTGAAGGACAAGCAAACAGTATCTTCTATTAACAGATATTGATTTTTCTTAACCTGGTGCAAATTCAGCCTTGTGAAAACATTACACCGGGTGATATTGTTTACATTAGAAAGTTACCATCCAGGATTAAAAATATTGGAAGAAAGTTAAAAAAATTTTTGTACTAGTCATAAATTTGATTGTGCCCTGGTTTATGAATGCTTCAGGTTTTTTCAAGTAATTTCAAGAGCACAATGCAATCTTTTGAAAACAAGGATTGTGAAGATCCCTGCTGAAATAATTGACTTTTCGCTGAATATTAAGGAGAGTATTTCTGCAAAACAAGCTGGAAAACAATGGTGACTTTTCTTAAGTACAGTGACATATTTTATTCAATACATATTGAAATAATTTTCCACTTCAAAAGCCAATATCTGTCTCCTCATGCAAACATTTGCTTCTGCACCCAAGCATTAAGAAAAAGGTGGCAGTGTCCTCCTTAGCATTTAAAGGAAAATGACTAGGGAACTCCTTAGTCTCAACCATTCCATCCAGGAATTTATAGGTCAGAGTTCAGCACCACAAACATTTCCTAAAGAATTCTGCATACATATCTCCTTCCTGATTAATTCCTATAATATGTGTATATACCTATGAAATAAACGAACCAAGCCAAAAAGTTCATTTATTTAAAAGCTGTATGGATTTTATTTAAGAAGATTGACAACAGTCAAAACAGCAAAAAAAAATAACACCAGGGATAGACTAAAGGTGCAATTCCCAAGTGGATTTGGATCCCTCGACCTGTCAAAAACTCGGTAAAAAGACCTTGAAAGCTCCGGGGGCAGTCTTTTTATATGCCGTCCTCTAACCCAATTGATCTGTTCCATTCTTCATCTTTATTGGTCCATTCAGCCTGTTTGCCATGCCCAGCAGTTAATTCATTGGTGGTTCTCTCAATATCAATGATACATACTGCTTGATAACAATGACATCTATCTCTTTCTGGAATCTTCTCCCTACATCTCCTCAACAACCGCCCCTTCCCCTCCAAGACTGACAACCCATTATCCAGCAATTTTCTCTGCACAACAATACAATAACCAATAATCAATAACAAATAATTAACAAGTTCTTTACAATTTAATAACTTCCAATTCCTTGTCAAGCATGCAAAAACCATAATGCTGAGGCCCGTTTATGTCACCTATAATGTATATTTATAAAATCCCTAAGATGCAGTTTCAAGAGCTCCCATATCACCTATTTATTCCATCTGCAGAAGCTTTATGACATCTCTCAAGCAAATAGTTAATTAGTTAATTAAATAGCCACTGAATTGAGTGTAATTAAGGGGTCAATAAAATGTGCATTATATGACAAATGTGATGGCCATCATGGACCCTGGAGTGCTCTGCGATGCCCAGAGGGACCCCCTGATGCTGTGCATACTTTCTAAAGCACTGCATCAGCTCCAAAAGATGCTGCTACTGCCTCTTCATCCCTGGACTCCTTGCACTCAGTCATATTAAGGGAATTAAGCAAAGAGTCACCACTGCTGCCATTCCACGGCTAAAAGATGAAGCTTTATCCTGCCTCAAAGGGGAAATCATGTATTACTGTGGAACAGTCTGTACCTCCGTTATGAAATTGTGTTCTGTAACCCTCCCCAGGTAATGCAATACCTTTTGATTGGGATGGCCTCTGCATACAGAAATGCACTGACTACATAAAATTCACCTGAAATCATGGCAGGCCTGGCAGATTTGCCTCACCTGAAACAGCACTAAGGAAATATCTTTTCAGTACTATTAGAAATTAAAAACAACATGAAAATAATCTGTTCCTCTACTGTGGGTTTCCCAAATTCAGACAGGTAAAAGGGGTGAAACAAAAGGTGAGATATACTAATTCACTTTATAGACTGACTGACATGACTTCATAAATAGCAAGAAATAGAAATATTGGGCAAATTAAAAGTTGATCCAGAGTTAGCAGTGTAGGGG
Source organism: Drymodes brunneopygia (assembly GCA_013400955.1). Taxonomy (NCBI): domain Eukaryota; kingdom Metazoa; phylum Chordata; class Aves; order Passeriformes; family Petroicidae; genus Drymodes; species Drymodes brunneopygia. The sequence continues at coordinate 6,865 of VZTZ01016226.1, forward strand.
GAAGATAGAAAAGTAGAGGTTCTCCCTTGACTGCAAAACATATAGAAAGTTTCACCTTCCTTTTCTTTATAACTCTCTCAGCTTCCTCCTTGGATGCTGCAGTCTAAGCTCCTTCAGCTTATCAGCTGCCTGGACTCTCCTCTTTTTGAAGCAGAAGAGGTGCTGCTTGCAGAGTTCTGAGGAAACTGAGCCTCTATGTAGTAGAGAGCTGGCAGTGCTGAGTGAAGAGAGCAGAATGACACTCACTGAGTCTTCCTCTAATGAAATCATTTAAATGAGCCTGGTTTCCCTTTCATTAAACAGGAGAAAATCAATAATGCTTGATCACAATTCCTATCCATTAGGCTACTTCTAGAATGAACCCACACATCTGAACTTGAAGTGAGGCGAAGTTAAGAATACCAAATGTGTTAATTACAAAATAAAGATTTAGCACTAAGTTTCAATAAATGGGCATTTCGTTTCACAGCTGCTTTTTAATTGACATTACTGCTACTCCTTTAAGTAGTCTTAAAATATAGACAGAAATTAGTTGCTAAAAAGATAGAGGTGGCAGTGTATGGATGAATAAAATGCTTTGATCACCTTTAAATAAAAATCCACAAGTATATGAATTAATACAGACCTGGCTTGTTCACTTTTCCTGGTGTGGATTTGTACCGGTTCTCAACCATCCACTTTTCTTTGTGTCCTGAGGTAATTTAATTGCTTTGCCATTATAGATGGACACAAAGCCTGACTATTTGAGCATCTGAGGAGAGGGAGACATGGTTAACATTGGTTTATATAGGCAAGAAACAATAAATGATGTTTTTTCCTTTCCTTGCTTTTATGTGCTTGTGTTCTGTAGGAGAGATGAAAGCTTACCAGATGGTAAGATTGATAAGTAGCAATCTTAACAATATTCAAACAATTCACCTTTGTGACTTTTTTCCTTTCAGAAATATCTGAATTGACAAGTTCTGAAGGTAAGAGTCAACTAAAGGAGAAGAGTAAAACTTTCAGAAGTCTGCAGAAAGTTTAATTCAAATGAAGTGTGTGACAGCCCCCCATGTTGTCCTACCCATAGGGCTACAGACAGGAGAGAAAATAGTCTCAGATCTCACAGAATCAAATGCCCACACACACACACAGACTCATCTGTAGCTTTCTCTCAAAAAATATGACCAAAGGTTTAACACTAAATATAGAACAGGAGAAGAGAGCTTAATCCAACCACATGAGCACTTTGCTGAAGGAATGGCAGAAATAGAAAAGTAATGATGTGATGAGATTGCTCACCTCAGTAGGAGGTGTCTCCTGCAAGTGATAAAGTTGAATTTAATCTGAAAAGGTTTTTTAGTATTCTCCTGCACTCTTTGCTGACTTTCTTCCAGAATGATATTCCTGAGGCATTACCATACATAATGTATAAATGATCTCTGCTTAGTACAACATTTATTTCAATATGAAGTATTTTAAAAGTTCATCATATGCTTCTTCATGGTGACATACTGGGCCAAATTTTGAAATATAGGTCCCCTAGGTGACTCAGAAAACCTTCTGTTGTGCATAAAGATGAATGCTTAGGGAAAGTAGTCAAAATAACCTAAATCTTCACAAAAGCAGACAAACTATTTTTATCTTGTTGATAAGCTCAAGTTGCAATACTTGCGTCTGTCTCTTTCATGTTATGGCATTTAAAACCCAGTCCTAGAGAAAGGATTTTGAAGAAAATTTGATAATTAACATTTTCCCAGGATAGTTTTGAATTTTAATAAAATTTCTGTCCAAATTATGTGGGGAAAGTTTTCCAGCTTTCAGAGTGGACCTACTTTCAAATGATCCTTTAGTAATCTGTTATGATATAAAGCCAGAAAGATTAATTTTTATTTCAATCCTTGGTTGAAACAAGAAATTTAAAGTACAAGGCATAGGACAGCAGCTATTTAAATTTTCCTTTTCTTAACAACAGCAACAAATTTTTAAAAAACTTTGAAAAATGAAAACTCAAGCCAAAACAAATTAGAATAAAAGTAATAATGCCTTGATAAGCACAGCCTCTAAAATACAAATGATGCTCATGCATTTAGGAGAATGTTTATTGGTAAAGCTTTTCTCATGAGCCTTATGGGTCACTACCAATACTACTATTGAAAATTTTGGCCTCCCAATAAAGCAGCAAACCTATATCATTGGAGAAAATTTCCCAGCACAACACACTTTAAGGATGTGACTGCTGCTTGCATTAATAAAGCACTTGCATCTGACATTCATTTCATCTCCCCAAAATCAATTTCTAATTTATTTTTGTGTACAGTGAAAATTCAGTCACAGTGGGGCATGAACTTATTATGTGGAAACATATACAGATATTTTCACTTAGCACAAGTCCCTCTGATGTAAGTGAAAGTTTTGACCAAGGGAGAAGAACAAAATTATTTGCTGTTAAATTTTTCAGTTTTTATTTTGGATCCCAGGATAAGATACTCCATCCTTCCAAGAGACATGCTGGCTAAGGAGACTTTTGAACAAGGTCCTTCAGCTGAAACAGAAGATTTGGGAGAGACTGCCCGAACTATTAAGTTCTCTCTACCCTCACAAATAATTACATCATGCAATCTCTTTCTTAAACTGATCAAGCACCTCCTAAAATTAGTTGATCTTTTTTCTCTGTACTAAAAGGTTGTTCTAGAACCTCGTTTGTGTGATGACATATTCTGATTTCCAGCCTCAACATAATCTTGGAAAGTTTGTATATCATGATCCCTTAGCTTGAGCACTTGCTTTGTGTTACTGTACTATTTGCCAATACAAGTTTCATTTTCTCCTATAAATTACTTCATCTTTCCAGGTCTGTCTGCTTTCAGTAGTTTAATTATCCTGTACTTTACTTTTTAAAGGTTTTTCTGAGGAAGTAACAACACCTCTTTAGTCCATATCACAAATTTGAAGTTTTTCAGGCTTGAGAAAAGAATATTGAGAGGAGAGGTAGCAGTTCCCATGTGTTTGAAAGCTACTGCAGGAACACGGGTAAGAAATTGTTCTCCCCTATCCACAGAGGAAGGGACATCATGGAATGGGTTTATGGAGGAAAGAGCCTTTAGGTCAGATACCAGAAAAACCTTCCATCTGAGTCACTGGGCTTGATGGCTACATCTCCTTCGATAAGGGTTTTTGTAGGAAGTGAGACAAGAGTCAGTCAGGGACGTACTGGGTGCAGCTGCCCCCAGGCAGAGGGGCAGCCCAAGAGATGCTCTCCAGGTTACTCTCCACACTTCCTGATGGAGTAAATTCAACTGTTCCAAGGGGGATAATTATTATAGAGCAAGTTGGAACTGACAGTGGCCATGCAGACCTAGTAATTTTTCGTGACAATGAAGAGATAATGGAAATATCTCCAGGATCAATATCTTCTTTCTCAAGAAGCAGCACTGAATGTCTGTCTTTTAAGATTCTTCTCTTTAGAGGCAGTACTAAAAACCTCCATGGACTTTACTGCATATTCCTTTTTCAGGAATTAAGCCATGAGAATTCCCCTATTTTCAAGGGCCCTGAAACCACAGCTCCTTATCATTTTCCTCTTCATCAAAAAAGCCTGCAACAGCATTATGTACTGTCCTGTTCTTAATAAGGAGAAGTTACTTAAAAACTAATAAGCACATTTAACCTCCAAATATTCATTGGAGAAATATTATTCTTTTTATTTTTTTTAAAGTGATAAACTGAAGTTATTTTTAAGTAAAATAAGCATCTGAAAATTAACAGTGTTGTGTACATATTGTCATTACTTTTAGTAGAAAAGTCAAACTGAATTAAGAAGGACTTATACTGAACCACTTTATCTGGATTGTGATCATTTTGTGCTCAGTTTAATACAAAAATATGGGGTCCATTCATCCTCTTTGGCTGAGTAATTGCAGAATGGACAAGGAGACTTTACCCATAAGCAAAAGCAATGCAAGTTTGATGCAGTCATCTACATCTAAAATTACAGCTCTGTAAACCACTTTTAACACTGTAAAGCAAAACAAAACCAATGTGGATTGCTATGCAGAGTGCATCGTTGGAAGTATGTCATTCACCTGTAACTCCAAGGAATACTATTTGGAAGCTGAAATCGAACAGTAAATCACAGAGCAAATGCAGGCACTAATCATTTGGATATAAAAGTTATCTCACAAGTTAATAAATGCACACACATTCTGTAAAAGTAGGGATTAAATTAGAAATCCCTTAGCAGAGGGGGTTTGCCTTTCCAGCAGTCTTGAAGTTTTAATGCAGAGCAGATAAAGAGGACTTTTTATTAGGAAAAGAAACAACCTGGAAATGTTTTCCTGAGGAAGGCAATGTGGTCTAGCAGCTGCCATGACCTATCAACTTCCAGGTGCCTGCTTTAAAAGTCAGTTCTTTGGGTGCTGAACATGTCCATCATTGTCCTATCGTGCACTGAAGACAAGGAACACCAGGGCACTTTAACTCCCTTCACACAAACCTGTGCACCATGGAAGGAATTGCTTCCCAAATAAGGAATTAGCAAACAACAAGGATGACAAAACACAAGCTAGCATTGCCTTCTTTCCATCACTATTAAGTAAACTGAAAATCATATTCCCGTAGGCAGAAAAATTTTGACAACTGCAGTCGAGACTGATGAGATGAATTAAATGCAAAGATATTCTTCAGTGTGCTTGGCTTCAAAGGCACCACCTCATTTTAAGCACCAGGGATTGCCAATTACTCATGCTTGAAGCACTGTCCTCCTGCCTTCCACAGCACTGAAGGGAGAGTTCGCCTTGCACAGAGTTCTCACTGCATATTTTAAAAGTTAGTAATCTCTACTGGCCTACATCTTTCAGTTCACTGTCTCAGGAAATTCTGCATACTGTAAAAGCATCATGGCTTGTGACAGAACCACTCAGTATTGCTTCTTGTCTCTCTCCCTATGACAATTTGGCTCATGCTATTTCCCTGACCTGATTGCTTCCTCTTTGTAGCAGCTAAGTATCCCCAAGAGCAAATGACATTTTACACCTTATATGTTTCCATCAGCCAGGAAAATATGAGCTGCAAAGGAAAATAACATGAATACCAAATGTCATATGGGACAGAGCCCACTGAAATGACAGGATCAGTCAGCATCACAGCCTGGTCTGTGGGGTCTGCTTCCACCCATCAGCCTTGGCAGCAGAGATCAGGTTGTCCCCTTTTCTTTGCAGTAACAAACAGTTTACCATTTGCTCCAATTGATCAAGTTCCACTGTGAATGCTACCAATGTTTCTGGAACAATTTACACTTTAAAAAAATACCCTTGCTGCACACGTACTCTGCGATTACCCCAGTATTCACTGCAAAATGGGAGAAAGGTTGTTACACTGAAGAGAAGAGCAATACAGAGGTGGGGAACTAACTCTCCCTGTTATTCAAGTGCAGCTGTTGAGAATAATGCACAAATGGCTATTTTTTTAATCTGGAACATGTTAAGTCGAAGTTCTTGTCAACTTCATTCCCACAGTTATGGATTCATTTCTTGTAATTTGCTGTGCCCTTTTGCAATTTCTGACTGAGAAATTATGTATTTGAAATGGAATGCCTCAGGTATTCTGTAGATTGCCATTGTGAGCAGCACTGCTTTGACCTTTTCAGTAGGCTGCAATTTCATTTGCTGCCAGGTCTATTTAGGTTGTTCTCTTCTGTCTCAGGTTCTCTAAACTGCAGGTAACAGACAAGAATAGCCAAGCAGCCAAACAAAAAAAAAATTTTACATTAAGTTTCAAAGTGTAATAAAACAGATGATTACACCTCACAACAGGAACCTCCTGTGTTAACATGAAGTTTCACCCCAGCATTGCAGTTGATTCTGAACACTGTGACTGGTACCAGGTTAATCCATTCCTCCAGCCAAATCTGTAAGGACAATGGGATGCAAAGTCCAGCCAACCTATTCCAGCTACAATTAAACCCATTTCAGCTAAACAGCTAAAACACTGTCATACTCCACTCTGGAATACTAAAATGTCTCTAGGAGGAGTCACAAGTTTGTCTCTTCTTGGGTTTAGGATCTTTCCCTGTTTCAAATGACTCACAATGGAATCTATCCATAGTACTGACTGAATATCTTTTACAGAGCAGTAAAGTTTATATTAAGTCAGGAGAGGTGCCTTGATATGAAAAAAAGAAAAACAAAACAAAAAAAAAACCAACCCAAAACCATAGATACTGTCTAATATAGGTATTTTTGAAAATTAATGAATCTGAAGACAGATTATTATAGACCCATTACTGGCGATCTGGTCTTTAGATTGCTGCTATTTTAAAAATAGATTTCTTATCAAAAACAGTATCTTTGATATTTCTGGAGTATTAGCTTTGCCATTTCTTTCCACTGAATAAGTTCTTTTACCTTTTCACCTTTAAACACATTATTAACTCTATCATTCTATTTCCATTCTCTGTAAAGTTTATAACATTAACACAGTTGTATAAGACAAGAACACAATTTCTTACATTGTTAAATGCATGGGTGTTTATTCATTCTACGCACCACAGCAGTTGTTCATTTAATATTTTAGAAAAGAACTATTCTTTCTGTGTAAGATAAAGGCCCAAAAGGTAGCATAAAACATCCTGGCTCTCTAGACAGCAGCTGCTTGATTCAGTACATCTGCATTTAGAAATATTAAATTGAACATAGGCAGTTCAAGGCCTTCAGTTCCTATTTTACCTTTAAAGCAAGGCTCAATACATCACTTCTCTGTGGAGTAAGGAAAGGTATAAACTGGGAATAACTGGAAAAATATATTTATTAAAGAATGTTCACTCTTTCTGTGGAACATAACTCAAATAATTCATTACATCTTGTCTTCATTTCTTGCACCATTTACTTCTGGTATGATTTTAGAGCTCTTCTCTTTACTGTGCAGGTACTGTCAGCACTTCTGTAGTACAGGACAAGTACACAAATGTTTTGGAGACAATGCAGAAGATGGTAAAGAGGGGCCTGGAGCCAGACAAGAAATGCCTCTAGACACGAGTTAGATGGAGCAATAGGCAGAGCAAGAGAAAGAAAAAGGGGGACACTCTCAAAACTGACCAAGCCGGGATATCTATATGTAAGCAGAGAATTTGAAAGGAATTGAAGTGTTGAAAACCTTTTTTATTCATTCCTAAGTGTATCACAGCATTCTCTACATTTACCAAAGTACTGCCTTTAGCTACAGTCCTCTCATAATCATCACTTCACACAGAGGTAAAGAGAAAAATGGGAAGTAACTATTTTAATTTTCAGTACTGAAAAAATTCTCGCTCTTCTGACAAGCAAATACGTTGCAACAACTCTCCTGTCACATCTACAGTTATTTCTTGATAACTTTCTGTTTGCTTATTCAATAGAATTATTTATTTCTGATAGAGGTTCATTGGGAGTTCTTGAAACAAGTTACAAATTTGTGCCAGACTGCCCTACAGAAAAAGTGCTCTTGGAGTCATCCAATTCACATGCTTAATGAGGCTGTGGTAAATAAGGGGAGAGGAAAGCAGACAGAATTTTTGCAATTGGCAAATGGATTTGTATGTTTGTGCTTTTGTGGGGTTTGTGCTGAAACTTTCCAGAATATGCCAATGCTTATGGCATTTTTCTCAAAGTACAGATTTGGATTTGATCCCTGCATAACTTTTATTTTTCTTGCTAATGCCAGTTGTCCCATAAGCAGATCATATGGTCATCTAGAGCACAGATGGGAAGAATAATCATTCCTATTGCAAAGAATCTGTGTTGGGTTTTTTATTTTAGAAAACTGGAAACAAAGGATTTTGTGTAATCTTACTGGTATCACATAGTAAGATCATTGAAAAAGTCTGTTTATTTTAATTAATAATTCAGGGCAATACTTATCATCTTACCATCTGGGTTTTTCTTCCAGACAAGAAACGACACCTCAGTCAGACATGTCCTGGAACAACCCTCAGAGCACTCCTGAACTTAAAGTGGCAATGGATGAACAGTGTCCATGACCACTGCTGGGATGGAGCACAGACACAGTGCAGGAGACCCAGTCCTGGATGCAGCATCTGTCAGTTATCTGAGGCACAAACTGACTAAACCCAGCTCCACCTCCCTGTCTCTAGCCTTTTGTATTAGTTGGCTAAAACACTAATGTGAACTCTTTCTGGTTTTATCCTGTTAACAGGTCTCTGTATTGGAACTTGTTTTCACTGCCTAATGCAGAGCTGAGATCCTGATTCCATCAGGAGCCACCAGAATGTTTACCCCAAACTGCAATGGGGATGGAATACCAGTGAGATAGCCATATAATGAAAAGGTTTTACTTCTAGATGGAGTCCAGAGGAGAATAGTTTGATCTTCCATGATTAAAATTTCAGCATGTTTCTTCTGTGACCCAAATATTTTTTTAGCTCTCCTGAGGCTGATCCATCTTCTCAAGAGCACTCGAAATGCTATATTAGGACTTACATAAAATATGTTTAAATTGTAATGAGTGCTATCTCATATTTTTCGCTGGCTGTGCTCTGTGCTGCTTAAGCATCTCTGCTGCCCACTTGCACTGTTCACACCAAGTAACTTCAGGTTCTGTCATTGCCCTCCCAGTAATCAGATACATCTTTGAAGGGTGAGCCATAGCCATGACAGCACCTCCAGGAGCACTCTGCAAGCATTTCTGGTGCTCACACCGAGACATTGGTCTGATTGTTCAACTCCAATCTAAGCAATCTAACTCCTAAAGTTAACATCCTCAAAGCAATGTTGAAAACCTGAATACTAATTTGTTCAGAGACACAAAGAGCCTTAGATGTAAATTACCTCAACTAAAGTCACAAAAGTTCACCAGTTCAGGAAACTGGGTTCAGCTTCTTATTAGCCCGTGAGTAACTGATTAATGTATTAAGATGACAGAAACAGGTTTGCTGGTCTCAGTAAAACTGGTAGCAAATAACAAATCAAGCTGCCTTCCTAGGATACAGTGTTAATTACCCTGTGCTGGCCATCAAGTATAAAAACTCTACTTAAGGATGTGGCTGTAGGCAGCACAGAAGCTGGATACAGATGTGACCTGGCATATAAAACTGGTGAGAAGTTAGTGTGTCCTGCACATTGATTTGCTGAACTGGAAAACCAGATTAGAGGGGAGAAAAAAACCAAACAAAAAACCTCCTTTAAGAGTTTTTCAAGAAGTCTTGAAAAACTCTTTCTTTAAACAGGTGTAAAGGAAATTTTGAGCTACACATATCTCCCAAGAACTACAGCTATCTTGACAAACCCTACGCAGTTTTACTCTAAAGCCATACGGACTAAAAAATAATATGGCCTATTTCTGTGGAAAATAGTGTGTAAAGAAGAAAAGAATGAACTTTCATTTGCCACACCAGTTCAAGTTCCAATTTTATCTAATAAAACAATAATTCAAGTTGCAAAGAGCAAGATCTCAAAATTGTTTCTCTCATTTTTGTCTTAAGAAATCTTGAGTTAAAAAGGAAGGGTCAGTCAGTAAATAGACTATGATGTGCCAAGCTATGTGGAAAATAAACACAGAAGTAACATTAGATATTTTTGAAACGTGTCAGTTCAGAAAAGAAGTGGCATGAGTTGCACTGCCATTGGTAAAATGTGACATTGGTGATCATGGCCATCAAAACAAAACAGCCAGGTTTTGACATGGTTATAATACTTCAAAATATCGCAGGAGACTCTCCCTGCTACACCAGAAGTCATCTACTTCAAAGGGTGTTGAGTCCTCTTAGGGATTCATGTAAGTGTTCCTGTTGCCATTTCTGTAAATATTTACCTGTGTTATCTATGGGGATAGAGCTGCCAAAAATCTGTGCAACATTGTGACATGAAAAACACAGTAAATGCAGAAACGTGAAACAAGCCCCTTTCTACCTTTCTAAAAATCAGCAAGTTACATCAGTCTGAATGCCCTGAACGACTGGCAGAGGAAACTAGAGCAGCCCCTTCTCTGTGCGATCCAAGCACAGGTGACACTCCAGAGGTTAACTTTGGTTAACTGCAATTATCAGTTCCCTGTTCTCAAGGGAAAGGTTGGACAAAACTTCTGCTTTTCCCTCAAACACGGCACTATCCATGAAGAGGTGGCTACACTCTGGGTCTGAAGTAGGACAATATCTCTCTGTAGTTGCTACTGTGTATTTTATTTTTCACCAGAAGATAATGACAGGCAGTGCACGTAGCACTGTTTTAAGGTAATGAAGATACAGCTCAGGACCCAGAATTTTGGGTAGAAATCAGTAATGCTGCAACAGCTGCTGCAGAATGTAGTTACTGGGGCTCTACCAATGAAACTGTTGGATTTGCTCCTGCTTGTGTGATAGGATTTACTTCCCACAAAACACTACAAATGGCTACAGATGCAGAGCGAATTATAGCCTTAGAGCAGAGAGAAAGTGGTGGTAGTGGTGGAGAGGAAGGAGAAAATGACAAGTTCTTGCAATGTGTGAAATTATAGATGGGTTCTGATAGCACAGCCAAAGGAATTTTTCCCTTTCTATTTAAGTGTCATGGCTTGATGCTGCCTGGATGCCAGGGACCCACAAAAGTTTCTTGCTCACCCTCCTCTGAAACTGGAAGAGGAGGCAAAATATAATGAAAGGGTCATGGGTTGAGATAAGGACTGGGAGAAAACACTCATCAATTACCATCAAGGGCAAAACCAGGCCCAATTTGGAGATATAAAGTGAGTTTATTACCAACAAAATCAGAGCAGGATAATGAGAATTAAAATAAGCCCATAAAAGCACCTCCCCCTCCCCCCCCCACTCCCCCCCCCATTCCCTCCCTCCTTCCCACCGACAGTGCAGAGATGGGGAATGGGGGTTATGGTCAGTTCATCACCCATGGTTTCTCTGACTGCTCAGGGAGAGGAGCCACTCCTCTGCTGCACCCTGCTTCTCACAGAAGCCCCTTCTGTGGCCCCTGCACTCCCAGAAACCAGACCAAGCAAAACCAGTATAATAAAAACAAAAAAAACCCCTCAAGCTAAATCTAAGAGCCCAGACAAGTGAGAAAAAAATTAAGAGCTGACCATTCACAACAGATGCAAGGTATGCACTGTGTAAGGCTGTTTATAATCATGTTTTTCCACAGTATACTACTGAAGAGACAAGAACATAAACTAAAAAAAAAAAAAGCCTTTGTTCTAGGAAACTGATAATACATTATTTTAAAAAGAAAAATTAATATAGTGTCCACTGCACAATTTATTGCACTTACCAAAGGAAGTCCCTGTGGACACATATGTCTAAAAGAACATACTTTTAATAAACATGCATTTGCAGATCAATACAAATTAATTGTTTTCTGCATTATGAAATACTAACTTTATAGGTGCTGTTAATGAACTTTCAAATCCTGCATTTTTTTTGTTGCTGTGTGCAAGACTAGTTTAAAATGAGCCTCAAAACCTTAACTTAATCACCTTTCCTAGGCAGGATTATTATCCAGCACGGTTCTCAAATTTCTTGCAAACTTGTACATCATCTTGTCTTTATACCTTATATTCAAATGCTGGTGTAATACTGTCACAAACACAATTGTTCTGGGTTTGGTTTTGAAATAGGGCTATTTTGTTGGGTTGCAAGTGAAAGCTATTCAAGTTCCAACACACAGATTTCTCTATGTCCTTTATGACCACAAACACACTAATTATTTAGTTCCTTTTCCCCTCTTGAGCACAGTCAGAAAAAAAAATATTTGCAAAGCATCATCCAGACTTAACAGTAGAAAGTGCTACGATGCCCACTTCTGCTAAGAAGCCAACAGTGACCACCTAAAGCTCAAAGCTATATTCTACATAAAAACTGGATAAACAACCAAGTCATGCTTTACCTCTGTGTTTTACTTCTGCTGTTGCCAGTAATTCTACTCATCCTGGAGTTTGCTCCTGGGTTTACCTGAACCACCTCTCTAGTAAAAGGAATTTATCTCTGAGCAGTCTCAACAGCAGAACAGAGCTGGATATTTGAGGTTGAACTGCTGAACAGCAGCATACGAAAAATAAGGATATAAGCACAGCTGATGACATCTCCCAAACTCCTTGAGTGATATTCATAAGATAAAAACTATTAGTTCATGTCTCTCCACAGGGTTAGGCTGTGACTGATTCTTGAAAAACCATGTAGAAAATAAATTTACAAAAAGCTTAAAGTGCACAGTCTTTGCAGTGCAGACTTGCAGTCAGACTGAATCCCCCAAGAGGATCCCTGTTTTACCACAGCACGTTGGATCAGTCACCGGTTGAAGGAGGCTCCCTCCTGTGGACTATGTACCATCCCTCCTTCCACACTAATATCATTGTGTACGCCTCGTAGCATGGCACAGACCAAAATCCACTGATTCTACCACCCAAAGAAAACAATCTGGTAAAACAGGAGAGCTCTGAATACACAGGGGCACTACCAGGAGTAGTTACTGCACTGCTTTAATTTTTCTTAGCTCTTTTAGACAGCTCTTTCCTGGTCCCAGGCTTTGAGAAACACCTGGCTCCCTAAGCAGGCACTGGATCTGACACTGAGCTTGGCTCTGTACTGAACACACAGCACATCTGCATCTCCTCAGGGCAGGGATTCATCCCCCTGGGCTGGAGACGTGCCTGAACCCTCCTGTTTTGCTCCCTCTGAGGAACTGCAGTGGTCTTCAGTGACACAGTCACTGCAGCACTTGACATTAGCAAACTACTTCTAATATCCTTTCCACGCTGACCCTTTCTCTACAGAGCCCATTCATCTCAAATATTTGTATTCCAAGACAACCAGACAGTTAGAGAGAGACTCCTTGAAACCTCTACTTTTTAGTGGTAGATTAGTACATTCTTCCTTGAAAAACTAGTTTGCGACTTTCCTGCACACAGTGAATGTGATCTTTCTTGACAGATAATGAGCACTGGACTACTTTCACACTGCTGAATCAATAAATGCACACAGAATTTCAAGTAAGTTGAAATAAACTCATTTGATTGTCTCCATAAAAGTTGCATGAAAACATTCATAACCTTGTTACATAGCAGCTTTACATCTGTCATCTCTCTTATTTTCCCTTTCTTTAATAATTTGTTCTGCTCTTCTCCCAGTTCATCTTTCTTTTGTATTCTTTATTATTGTTCTATTCCCTTTTATTCCACTTGCCTTTTGATCTTGTTGCCAGAGGGCAAGAACTGATAATGGTGGCACAGAGAAAGCATTCAAGTTGTAGAAAACAGAGGGGAATGAAGAAATCTCTCACATACATAATGATAAATTTCATTCATATTCCAGAACATCAGAATGAACAATTTTATTTTTTTTTCAATTATAAAGAAGTAAGAGTTGCCAGTCTTGAATGATTTGGCACAAATGAAAATATTCTGCCTTCCAAGCAAGAAATGTAACTTTAGCAGTGCTATTTTTGCAGGTCTGACAATGAAGAGGTTAGATGATAAAGGAAGATTATTATAATATTTACAGAACTGCAATGTGTAAATACTATTTATTTTCAAAAGTATAGTAGAATGAATGTTAGTTGAGATGAAAATAATGTAAAGCTTCCATAGTGACTCAGTCTTTCATTCATGTTGTGTTGTAGACATCTGGTCACCATACCACGTTTTCATACTGCACAAGTTGGTGGGTCTGGCTGGATACACATGAAACTTAATAAGCAACTACTGTGAATAATATTTCTATTAAAAGAACCACAGTTCAGATATTATATACTTGGCTAGAAAATGCAGTTTCTTCATATTGACATTTGGAAGGTGTTAAAATATTATGGAAAGTTATTCTTGTTCTATAGCGGCCTGATACAGCACCAAGCAAGCACAACGAGATCACTTCAGTTCTGCTGGAATGCCCAGATTTCTTTAGGTTTTGGTTGTAGGACTTGAAAAGAGGTGGTAGAGGCTGAAGGGATCCTGTTGTGATCAATAGCACAGCTTTTTGTCTCCTTACTTTATGGACTAGCCAGCACCTTTTAAACTTATTTTACTCTCATAAAAGCACAGAGGGAATGAATGTCATCTCTTATTTATTGCAAATATCTATTTGGCTATTAGGAGGAATAAATAGTAATACACTTCATAAATTCAAATCAATCACATCTGTATTTGTTCTGATAAAAGGAATAGACACAGAGGTAATGTTATCTCAGCAATCATTTCTGGAATACAGTTCCAGCACTGTATATTAACCCAAGAACAGAACACAGGTCTACATGGCACAGTGCAGAAAAATACGGAATATAGCCCCTGTGCGACACCTTGCTGATTTAGTCATTTTGCTTTCATTACCCAGCCCATTTGTTTTTATAAAGTATGAAATTGGGCTGCTTCATTTTATGCAGCACTAAGTATTGAACTGGACCAGAATCTTCCAACATTCAAGTTGTATACCTGATTATTTTGTATTTTGGTTCATCCTTTTTGAGAGGAGACAGATGAAATTTTTTTTCTAAATAACTTGTGTACGTGCTATACTGGGTAGCATTGTACTGTTTTAAACTGAGAATTAAACTGAACATTAACGTGCTTCAAAAAGTTGAGTATCCAATGTCATTATGTCATCAAATGAAAGTTTGATATTAACTGAACTTTAGTCCTAGCCAAAACCAGAAGTTATTTTATAGAGCTGTAACCTTGCTAAGCACATACATAATTCCCATTTTATGTCAAGGGGAATTTCATTGCCCCTAATAATTGATAGATAGCTGTTTATCAGTTTCTAAGCACTTATTCAATCTTATTTTTATACATTTTCATTGAAATCCTGTATGCTCATTACCTAGCTTTCCTTCCTCTAGCTGTGGCTTCCAAGATCCATTGTGAAATATTTATGTTGTTGAAATACCCTGAAAATTGACATTTTACATTGAGGGGCAACCCACACTATTAGGTGTATTTAGAAATAAACTCTCAAAGCCTTGTTTAAGTCACTTGTCATGTGCACTTAACAGAGAAGCAAATATTTTTGGTGTAGTTTCTGTTCCAAACCTGGTGTTACTTATTTGCATTGCAAGTTGCTGAAATTGAATTAAGAACTACAGAAATGCTGGAGACATTCTTATGAATACAAAATTACTTCATTAATAATATCTGCTATCCTAAAAGCAGCAGGGCAAAAGAACCATCACCAGGTTGTGTATGCATGCTGTTCCATGGTGATATTTTAGCTGTCATTCATTTAAAGGAACTGATATGATTTTTACTTTTTGGTTCCTGGGGAGTTGGTAGATGTCTATAAGGTGATTTTTCCTTATGCTATTTTTTGACTAATTAGGAAGAAAATTCCCTCAGTTCAGTGTATCCTCTACCAACTTTGTATTTGTGCTCAAGTGAAATTCCCGTCTTGCAGAAAGTGCAACCTTGGAACCACACTGACCCAATGAAATTTGAGAGTAAGACACTTGAGTATTCTCGTTCATTTTCAGTATAACAACTCAAATTCACAAGGTCAAATAAATCAATAATAAAAGACCACTTCTCCTCACAGCATCTGCCAAAATCTTAGCTTTTGATTTGATTGCATCACCTTTGGCCTAAAACTACATTGCTTGTATTTTCAGGCTTCTAACTTCAGACCTCTTTTCCCCCAACCAAAATCCACATGGCACATACCCAAAGTCTAACTCTATTTTGCAAGTACTCTTGGAGTACTTCTCAGTTCTCACTTTCTTTAGGCAACTTATTCACTCGCTGGGATTACAAAGAAAAGTGCATTTTGAAACGAGGTGAAAGACACTGCATAGAAAAAGAACCACTGGGCACTAGGTTGCTGTATAAACTGTCAGAAGCACAAGTTCAACAATTTTGTACACTCCACCCAAAGTGGATTTGTGGCATATAAAGGAAAAATGGCATCTGTATGGAACAAAGAACACTTCCATCATCACTCCCTGCTGACCCTGACCTTAGCTCATCACCTATATGAATTCCATGAGCATTTCCTGTGGGAAGTCCCCATTCCATTTGCTCAAGTTTGGCTGCCTTCAACAGCCAGGTTACACTCAGTATGTCCACAAAGTAAATGTTGTTTAAATCATGTTTCTAGCATTCAGAAATATTAATATTTTTCTTTTTATACCTATTTTTTTGATCACACACCAGGCTACAATTACCCATAACAGGAATTATGATGACCTCTGGGTCATATTTTCCAAATACAGAGCAAAAGAAAAGTGTAGTTAAACTACCACTGACCATTACTTTTCCTTGCAGACCTTTTCAGAGAGTCTTGTTAATAAA
Organism: Drymodes brunneopygia; assembly: GCA_013400955.1. NCBI lineage: Eukaryota > Metazoa > Chordata > Aves > Passeriformes > Petroicidae > Drymodes > Drymodes brunneopygia. Next base: position 23,092 of record VZTZ01016226.1, read on the forward strand.
GGACAATGACATTATAGAAGCACAATAGACACCACAGGAGGTGATCTACACTAACAGAATTATGTGTTTGATTTAGCATGACTAAGGGCAGCTAGGGACAAGATTGCTGCTGAAGCTAAATTAGCCTTAAAACGTAATCTCTGGTGAAGCCTGTGTCGAACGGGGCTGCATATGGGGTTTGTGTACACAGGGGTGCCTACATAATCCACACATGACAACAGGAGAGCTCAAGAGCTGCCCTGCTGCACAAGAGCTGCAGTGATGGGACAGTGCAGACCCAAATCAATCAGAGCAGGGTCCATTAGCAAATCTTCACCACACACTGCAGCTCATTTCAAACTTCTGCGATTTTGAAGGCATACAAGAAGTTTCACTCCTCTGGAAAATAGAAAGCTTGTGCAATCGCTCCAGTAAGGGCTTCTGGATAGCAAGTGACCATCATACTCTCTGGTTCTTTACTTCAATCTTCTTAATTTGTAATCTTAATTTACTTCAGAGCATTTTTGTAGTGTAATGTCTCACTAGGATGATACAGGATATTAAACCATATGTGGTATATAAATTGTATGGGTTATTGCCAATGGCATTATAAAGGGTACATGGAGCATTTAATGGAATACTCTAATTTACACTGTAATGGCTGCTGCAGCTTTGCAAACAGTGCTATTGAAGGGATACAGGGCACCACGACTGACAATGTCAGTCACTCAACTGCTTCAGTCATGTTAGTAGCATTATATAATCTCCACAACTCTCCCTTTGTCTGTCCTGCAGTTAGTGCTGCTCAGGACAATCATTTTAATGCCTCCTTTACTATTTGCTTGCAGTAGCCAAGTCTGATAAAGGTTAATTACTTAAGCTGTTCTGCAGAATGCCAGGAATTTTTATTTATAATTTTATTTATAATTTTTATTTATGTCCTCTTCTTTTGTAAATCCTTCAAACCAAATTATCTTGCTTGTCTTCTATGCAATTATTTACAGAGGAAAAAATTTCAGTCTGAACAAATTAACAGAATGCTATGATCTGAGTGTTACTTTTTGAAGTCACAGCAGTATATTCATAAGGGACTCAAATGAGTTGGTTTTTTAATTACATGAAATAGCAAATTAAATCAGGACAANCATTAAGTAATTTATGAAGAAAACTGAGATACTCCTCCCCTTCCCTACCCCAAAACATGCATAAGTTAATACTATTATATAATAATATAATACTTGAGAATAAATCTCATCCCTTTAAAGTTAGAATTTCACCTTTCAACAGAGTACTATAGCCCTACTATAACAGAGATTAGCACATAGATGATGTGGAATGGTGCACATACTGTCAGTCACAGACTGGCAGTCAATATGAATATAAAAGAGTTTTATGCAATATTTAACATATTATAAAAACATTATTTCTTTAAAAAAACTAATTTAAATAGATTTTTAAAATAGAAAAATAACTCCTATTTACTGTAGATAAACACACTACATTCTAATTTTCAATTTACTTTCACTTCATATAATAGGCCTATTTTGTTTGCCAGTCAAATTTTTTGTCACTTTTTCCTTTGCTTTTGATTGACACATGCACAATTAAAGTTACAGACATGTTAATTAATTTAGCAATTGAACACTATGACTGAATAGAGTTCATTAAATGGAAGAATAAAATTCAGTCACAACTAAACATGATTAAAGTAGTCAACTTGGTTTCAAGAGCATGGGTTTATTCTAATAAATTGACTTGGATATATAAGTGTACCATTATTCAAATAGTTTTAAAAGTAACAGAGTACAAAGGAAAATGCCATTTTCTACACCAATAGAGCATGTAATAGTTTGTCATTACAAGCAAAGTTTAACTTACACAGAAGTTGAGTCTAGTTCCTTGCAAGCTTTGTTCTAGGAGGAATGGGCTGTACTTCAGCATAATGCAGCATATTGATATGTTGACTGCTTGTTGCTACCCATTTCTGACCTTCATTTTAGAGGCATAAAAGTCACCTTTCCTTTCCATGATATGTTCCTTATTTTTAGTGGCCTGCATTGACTGTAAATATTGAGCTGCCCACTTATAACATCCACTCAAAAAGTCTAAAATGCACTTTGACAAGCAGTTCACAACACACACTTACATCAAAACTCTCTTTACAATTCACTTACCTTGTAAGACTTCAGGTACATTTTTATTTCATTATTACAGGTGGGGGAAATGCATTGAATCTTGACTTATTTTACATCCCTGACAGAGTAGATGTCCTGTATTATTTAAATGACTATTGCTAATTAAAAGTATATTTAAAGTGAACTCTGTAGAGATACTCTGGTGCCACTGTCCCATCAACAAATGCTTGTGTCAGCCAAAATACTTGGGAAGACCTCCCTGGAAGCTGAGTGCACACACATCTCCTCATATAAACCTGCAGGAAACTGCCACTCCTGGGCTTCAATGCGCAGTTAGAAGCTTTAAAGAACAATTGCACTTCAGATTAACATTCAAATGAACTCTCTCTTCAAACGGCAATACACCATGTCCCCTTTTTCATCAGAACACAACCTGGAAATGTGTTCCCTGCAATTCACTCTATCCCTGAAAATGCTGGGAAGAGAATAACAGTACAGAGCATGGTATGTAGCACTTTCAACTTAGGAATAAATACCACCTGAAGTTCATTTCTGTAAACCCTTATATTTGGATCAACAGCTTCAGAGTCATTCTAAAATTTAACCAGTCACAGCTCCTATAAAAAATTCATTTTAACCTCTTTCCTTACCTATCGTTTGAGAGTTGTCTTTTGCTTCTATGCTCACATAGAAATTGTGGATGTCCTACAAAGCCTTGACCTTTTGAGAGGCTATTCCACCCATTTGCATTCCTTCAAGTGAATAAGCAGGAAAACGTAGTCCAGAAGAGCAACATTATTTACAACTGGCATTTTAAGACACACCCGCAATGCCTGTCCCTAGGAATGGGTATCTGACTTTAGGTGTCTAAGAGCCAATACCTAATCAGAGACCTTCCTCTTCGCTACCATTGCATTCACTTAGCTTTTGGAGCTGACCAATCTATAAGACATGTAACTAAAGATGTTGTTATAACTCAAGCATCCCTCACCAAATGCAGAAAACTACCTTAATTATAAAAAATTAGGATTATAATGTAAACCAGGTGAAACAAATCTCATTGCTCACAGCAGTTGGGAAATACCTCCATTGTAATCACTTGCAATAATGCTTGTTTTCTGCATGTAACTGTCAAATAAAATCCATTTGATTTAAATGTATGTAAAAGTTGCACAGGATTAAATTAAAGCTCGTTGAAACTCCTTAAATTTGCATGTATGCTTTCATAATTAGCATGGGCCACAAGCACAGGCTCAGTTCCCCAGCTCAGGGAGTGCAGCAGTACTTGAGACAACAATGACCCCATTTCCCTCACCAGCTCCACCCGCACCTGAGGCTGCGCATCGAGAGCGGGGCAGAGCTCAGGTGCCTCCTGCAAACTAATCAGGAAAGGCTCTTAATGTCCTGGCTGCTGAGATGTTTTGGCTCTCAACTCTGTCTCTAAATATTCTTCTTGCTTTTTAGCGGTCTGCCATGTTTCTGTGGCCCGGGCCAATGTTTCTCGTACCCTTAGGGCTGTTACACTTCCAGAGCGGCTTTTGCGACTGCTCCCTCGGGAGCTGAGCACACGCCCTGTGTTAGTGCCTCAGGCAGCTGTTGCCAGAGCCTCAGGCACTAAAAGCACCGAGTATTTTAAGAAAAAAATCTATGGTCTGGGAGAGGCTGATAAAGTTCTTTTTAGTGAAAAGTATACCAATTTGAACAATTCAAGAAACAGGAGTAAAATGCAGAATGATGGTGTTAATAAGACACTGCAAACAATAAATCTTATTTAAAAAAAAAGAAAAGGAGACATATCCTTAATACAGATATAAAGTATAAAACTGAATCAGGAACAGAAGGTTCTGGAAAGCAAGTTTAAAAAGGACATGTTCCTTTCGGGCACCTTGTTTTTATTTCTTACATTTTCCCAGCTAATGGAGTGAGAAACTACTGTTATTTCTCACATATTATGGCAACAGTGAAACTTGAAAATGAACACAAACACTGCAGCCAATTGATGGATATCTGTGCAATTACCAGTGCTACCTTACCACACAGGAAACAACTATCTTCCTTTCTCAGTTGTTCCTTGGTCACCTTTCTTGCACTCATTGTGGTCACCATTTCTCTGAAGAAACACATGTCCTAAACCCTTTCAATCTAAACAAAGCACCTTCATCATAATATTCCCCAAAGCAGGTATTTTGTTACATTTTGTGGAATTGTTGCCTACCTTCTCTGTTTGTCAGCAATTCCCTGCAAGAACACCTCACATGTGCCCTTCCCGTGTGTGCGGAGCTCCTGCTCCCCTCACACCTCCTAGGTGTGCTGCGTGCACCAGGTGCATCCTGTTACTCAACATTCCTGCCCCGGCTGGGGAAGGGCAAGCTCTTCTCAGACAGCTCTGCTCAAGCTCAACGATGGAATTTTACAGCACTTTCTCACAGCAGTTTGAAGCTAAATATTTGGACAGTTAAAGAATATACCTTGTTTCGCTTCTCCCCAGAAAACCCAAAAAACCAGCCAATCTAAGAAGCAATTGAGAATATTATAAAGTTAGGCAGCCAGAAAAGTTTATAACACTATTGGAACTGATATGGGACTTTTTACACCTAAAGATAAGTGAAAACTGCAAAACAAAGATGATGAATATTCACTCAGAGTTTGCAGTAGAGCCCTATATTTTTGCTAACAGGGGGAGGGAGAAAATGGTAAAATTGAGGTACTTCACTTATCCTGCTTCTGGCTTCTGAAGAAGATAGCTGAAGGATAAGGCTGCTAATTAACACTAATTTATAAGGGAAAACAGCGGGGTACATCATATACTTGCTGGAGGCCAGAGCATGGTTTTAATTGCTGAAAGCTGAGCAGCAGTAATTGTGTTATGTGCTCATGCCAAATCCTGAAGCTAAAGTGTGTCCCATGCTACCTTGGAGGGACATAATGCATCAGTCTTACTGCAAATGCTTTACAATGTAAACTGGCCCAGATGCACTAAAGCTGATAGGGCTCTGCAAAACTGCCATGAGCGGAGAATCCTTTTTGCTACAGGTTTTTGTTTTGTTTTTTTAATAAGTAGCTTCTGCAAACTACTGAGATGCAAGGGTGCACAATACAGTATGCTCAAATGCAAATAATGATTTGAATATTAGGATATGGTTCTTCACTTTTCCTTCTGTTCTCATCATAGCTCATTTCTTTCTGATTTTCCCTCCAGGAAGGAAATCTGATTAGAAACTGGGCTTTTTAATATTTCCCAGTAATTCTATCTTTTAACTGTCCTGATTCTTTTCACCCCTGGTTTTATTGCCACGGTTTTCTGACCACATCAAGCAAACTTAAAGAATGCCTCAAATTATTTGAATTTTATACTGGTACTATCAAACACATAAAAGCACACTCAGAAATGTTCCTGAAGCTTCTCTTTTTAAAGGTCTAAACCTTTTGTCATCTTGAAGAATTCATTGGCTGCCCAGAAATATATAAACCAATTATCTGAGGGCTAAACATTGTGATTCAAATAGGATCTGCGTCAAGAACAAAGGGAAGCAGGTCAGCAATATGAAGATTGCCTGGTTGCATTCAAACTAAAAAAGAGAGAGACAGACATTTATATGCTTAAGCACCTTTCCCAAAGGTACTTGACTTCTATGTACATATTAGCAAAGTCATTTAAATATTCACTAGAAAAATTATGGAAGTCATGCTTAATTGAAAGAAGAAAAGCTGAAATAAGAAATAAAAAGGGTTTTAATGATCTGAAAGGTTTTAAAATGCAGAATCTTCTTTTGAGTATGGACTTTAGAAGATAATATATGATTTTAAATTCTGGTGTGGATCATATGTGTGAACCAGGCTGTAGTTCCTGGTTATGGACAAAGAGAGTATGGACTTCGGAAAAAACCCTTAAGTAATTGTCATATCAGATCCCAGTTAGACACTGAACATCTGACCCATGAAAACAAAAGCAATGGAAAAATGAAGGGAGAGTCATGATTCAGGTGTTCAGAATAGTGTTTGTCTGGGATCTTCCATGAGCTGTTAGTTGCTAAGTCTTAGTCAAAATGTTAAATTTCAGCAATTTCAGAAAGTTTTTCTTAGCCCACTACAAGACAAGAGGGGTGTTTGAGGTAGATCAGTTGTCAGCTAGACTGCTCTGACTCTGTAAGAAAAAGAACAACAAAGCTGAGCTAGGAAACACTGACATTGAAAATCTAAGGACAGGGAGGACCATCATACTGGAGGTTTGAGAACTAAATGCTAGCTGGGTAAAAATTAAACCCTATGTTCTGGTGTGAACTTCACATTCACATTTATCTCAAGGGTGCAAAATGGTGTTACAGAACTTAGTATTAACATCAATTTATTTTCAAAGAAGCATGAGGGACTTAAAACTCTGTGTAACTAAATGCAAGGAGTAATTCAATCCCTTTAACATATTCTGAAAAATCTTATCTACACAGTGACAGTGCAGTTTGCAGATTGGGAATTGTGCCAGGGCTGAGGAACACAGACTAGTTCAAGAAGGACAACCAATCTCTCTCTAAAGGCTGGAGGCTGCTTTAAATCAAAACAAGAGGCACTGGTTCTGCCCATTGTATTTCAAAGAGTGCATGATTCAAAAGTAGTCTAAAGATCTAAAAGTAGTCAGTGGTCCACTATTTCTAAGAGAGAATAAGCAGCCATAAGCAACAGATTACTTTTTCAAATTGACTTTAACAATATTTTTTCTGACCCAAGAAGACATCCAAGTTTTAAAAAACAACCTTAAAGAAAAGTTATCCCTAACATGAGTATTGCAGTCCTAAAGCTTCACAAATTTTGCTTTACAAGTATTATGGCTGGGTAAGCAACCAGCACTCCATCCTCACTACTCAAGGTATAACTGAAGGAGGAAAGCTGAGGAATCATTTTCTTTGTTATTTTGTACAGTTCATTTAGAGACCTCTTTTTCATCAGAGTCCTCACAACAAATGACAATTATTTGGAGCAGTTGTGTAGCTAGGTGTTGTGGGTTTAGAGGTTTGGGGAATTGAAAATTAGGTAGAAATATTAGTTGTAGCAGCTCTCTGGCTAAACGTTAGTACATTTACTAAAATTACTTGATTTTTGTTGTGAGGTAAGGACTAATAGTAGGCAAGGCAGGTTTATACTTTAAAGAATATAAAAAAGAAATTTATTAACAGACTTAAAGCAAATAATAATAATGATAACTAGGAATTAGAACAAGATTTTTTTTAGAACATTCTTTCTCCTTTCCCCCCCCCCCACTTTTTTATTCTTTTTACTGACCAAACAAAAGGTAACATTTTGA
>VZTZ01016226.1:31091-43884 GCA_013400955.1 Drymodes brunneopygia
CTTCTCCAGGTGCTCACCGGGTTTTTATGAGTTTTTTGGAGGCGGAAGCTGTAGTAACTGCTCTGGAATACCTCATTTCCAATTCCGCCCCCCCCTTTTATGTCGGGAAGTTTTGATATAAGTTATACCACCACACTAGGTATTGTAACTGGTTATATGAAAATCATCCATTTATTTAATAGGTGGAGAAAGCAAGAGGATTGATACAAAAGAAATTGAAAACACCAAAATGGAAATTGACTGATTATTTGTCCCTTGGGTAACTGGGCTCTAAAGTGAAATTTTTTTTAATTTGGAAGAATCCCCCAAAAGAGCATACATTAAATTTGATTCTTGATCAACAATCCACTTTTAGTATAACATCTGTCCAGTTCTTGAATCCTCCTGCCACTGAGCACTTGTAAATATGTCCAGAAATGTGAAGGCCTTGCATGAATAAATAATTTTATTTTCACTTGTGTTGCACAACATACAGTGAAAGGAAACAAACCTTTCAAAAGTATATGACACTCAATCTGAAAAAATTATCTCTAGTTATCACAATCAACTGAAATATATCCATGAAAAGCAAACATAGGTCAGATATCCAATCTAGGCACCCCACACATATAAAATTAAATCCATTTTGAGAATCTAAATACGTACCACTTGTCCAGCAAGAAATTGAAGCACATGGATAGTTCCCACTGACTTGAAGGAAAAGAGAACTCAGGAGAATTCACATGCTTAAATACTGTTAATTGCCTTGAGGAAATATGTGAAAAAGTCTGTGGATGCCTCTGGAAATCAGTCTATTTCTTTTGCTGGCTGAGGATAGACATAAACCTTTGACAACAGGCTTTCATACTTAGAAACATTGGCACAATAATCATGGTGCTGCACAAAGAATTTATTTTACAGCTTAGTAACTCCTTCAGAATATATCAACTGCATGTCAATCATTACAGTTTTGACTGCACTCTAACACTTCTCAGGGTTTCTGATCACAAACAGTTCTGAAAATTCATCATTGACTGGCATAGAAAAAAGTAACTCTATTCTGGTAGAAATAAGAGATCTGTCATCTTGCCTTCATCTAAAGAAAAACAAACCTCTCATCATCATCTTTTGCTACATCTCTCATTAAAAATTCCACTCCCATTTACTAATTTTTTCTAATCAAATTGAAAGCAGGATCTTTGATCTTTCAGGGAGAAAATGCACAGAAAAATTTCCAGACATGCAGGACTCCTGCATCTAATGCAACAGTGAAATTCTGCTACAGTACAGAGAAAAAAATATCATACTATATTGATTGTAATAATATCTAGTTTGGCTAGAAGTAAAAATTATGTAGATGACTATTTGTGTAGCTTGAAGAAAAACCAAGAGGAAATGAAGCATTCAAACCAAAAATAAAAGGCAACAAATTCTGTGAGCTATATAAGCCTACAAGATGTTCTGGCACCAATAAACATAAAATCTGGATTCTTTCAGAACCAGTTTTTGAGTGACTTGAAACAAATGTTTTTTAATTGTTCAGTTTCCCCGCTGCAAAAATCCAAAAAGGTACAAATGAGGGACAAAGAAAATGGCGATTCATAAATGATGAGGTCTGCAATACTGACACCAAACATTTAAAAACTACTTAGTGCAGCAATCAATAATGGTACAGCTGTTGCAGGACCCATTGAGAAAAGGCTGCTTCATCAAGTCTCAGTAACGGCTCGATTACTTCTTATGTATTTGGATATCCTTGTTGATATGAGTTTAATAACACATGATGGCATCAATAAAGTCCTTTATAAAACCATTGTAATTAGTTAACATTTTAAAATGTGTCCCCTAAGCCTCCAGAAGGTTTTTATGTTTCAGAGACAGAGAAAACTTCAAGCACTAATTTTATTAGGTATTTGCCTACCTGGCAAATCAGTCTGCACTTAGGGGTGTCAAACTGCAGACAAGAGCAGAAGGCATTTTGGTACTGCTAACAGCTGCCAGCTTTGGAGCTTATAATTGGTTACCATCTGGGATATATTTTTTAAAAACTACAGGTCAGTAATTTTACTTTGTGCATTTTAAAGAGATGACTGAGCATGCAAGAGAGGTGTGGACAGAAGGAGGTAAATAGAAAACAAAACAAATGTATACAAAGAAACTAATCAAAACAATGATACAGACAGTGAAAGATAAAATAAAAACATGGTGAATAACTGATCAAAACATGAGTCGCTTGAGATTAATAATCTTCAAGGAAAAAAAATGTGAACATATCATAAAATATTACCATGTCTGGCAAAGATAATTGAATCTACACAGTGTAAATCTAAGTAAGAATAAATTGAAAATGAAAAGAAATACCCTAAACCAAAGAAATACAAAACAACTGGAACAGAAAAAGAAATTGCAGAAAGAAACAGTGCAAGTGGAGAAAGTAATAATGATAAATGGCAAGGTAAAAGACAGAAAACTCCCCAAGGAAATGGCTCAAGGGAGCAAGCTGTTCAGTTGTAAGGATAGCCAAAAGTAATCCTGCAGAAGTTTAAAAGAAAGCTAAGAAGGTGAAGGTGAATAAGTTATTATGTAGAACATTTTCCATACCTCTTCTCCATTGTTAATTTAGTCAGAGACAGAAAAAAGTGAATTGCATTACATTGTGTTTGGAATGTGATATGATTAGACAGTGTGAAAGCACAAGATGAAGCCATTAAAAACACATAAATCAAGGAAAAATACATATTGCTTTTGACAATCAGAGCCTGTGGAGCCAAACTCTGACACAATGATGGGGCAACTTTTGTGATCTTCAGCCATCTGATCCCTCCCTTGCTGGGACAAGGTGTTCCCTTCTCCTGGACAAGCTCTAAACCGCATTTCCAACAAAAGGCATCTGGTTGATAGCATAGACCGTTATCTACAAACAGATGTGATCACATTCATGAATCTGAGGACCTGGTGAAGATCAAAGCAAGGTAAGCCTATTACAAGGAACTGAGCTGATTTGGCAAAGAGCTCTCCACACTTGGGTACAATGCCAGCTGAAGTTACAGTCTTCAAATACAGATAACCAATAGGCATGCTGATTTTTTTTTTAATTAGTTTTTTTATAAGATTACTTTCAAATATCAAAATCTTTTTCCTTCAGTCCTTTCTTGAAATTTAGACTGTGGTGTCAGCAAAAAATCACATTAAGAATTGAGTAGCAGAAATAGCAAGGTTTTCATTCTCTGACATCCTGAAGTAACACAGTACCTGTTTCATTGCTGTCATTTGGCATTTAGCCCTTTCATTTCCTAATGTAATCATTCAGAATAGTTTTGTTCTCTTTCAAATGTTTAACTGACATTTTTATCATCTTGACAGATTCAACAGTCTTTAAGCTCACTCTTAAGAGAAGAAACATTAAGACAAAAGTAGTTTTCTAATAGCAGAACTAATTCTCATTTTAAATATACACCAAACACTAAATGGAGAATATGAGCTAAGGTGCAGTGGCCAGAACCTAATGATTATGGAAAAAGTATAGAAAACAGAGCAAACTACTACTATTACTTAGCTGAATTAGACTTTCCTGCCATCAAAATAAAAATGCTTAAAAATATGAGATAGATATTGCATTGTTTGGTAACTGTGAAAAGAGATGTCTAACCTTTTGATGCTGATTTGTAGCTTAACTTCACAGATCACGGCAAAGCTTAACATCCAAAAAAAACAGAAAAAGAAAATCTTTATTTGATTTGCACCTGCTCAAGAATTTTACCAAGTGATCCTTAGCTCTAGAATAATTAGAAATGTTGAATGCTCATCCTCTGTTTAATTGCTTCAGACCGTGATATTTTACAAATTCTATCACATCATGACCAATACAAAAGCTTATGTTTGAGCTTTGTGATCCTTACTCCACTTCATAAGCCAATGCCATGATTATTAACAGCAAACATTTCACAAAGAGAAGCACCTTATCTAATCTACATAAGCCGTGTTGATAAGCAATTACATTACAATCACTTGTCTATGTCTCTTATCATTTAGTAAAATACAAAATTTATCTTGGTTTGAGAGGCCTTGGTCTGAGATGTGCCTTCCATCTTAAATTATGTTAAGATAAATTAGCAATAGAAATATCCAAGTGTTTTTTTAATCCTATCACTATCAGTTTCCAGTTGTGATTCTCTTTTCCTAAAAGAAGGAGTTAATAGAGGGCTCTCACTGAAGTATTCCCAACAGTTAAGGTATGAGCACATGGTGAGATACGAATATATCTATAGGTTTTGTAGAATTTTTGATGTTGAAAGGCTTTATATCCATAACATTCCTATTCAGTGAATGTGAAGCAAATGAAAATACATAATTTGGTAGTACCTAAATATGAATATGTATTAAATGGTATAATATCAGTGCTCTATCAAATAAAGCCTAAGATAAATACATAAGTACTTCTGACGAAGGTTTTGGTAAGTCACATTTTACTACTTTGAATAACAGAGATTGAAGATAGTAGAAACAGCTCAAAGGACATTGTTTTCTCTTCCAAGTTGGTTCTATTCTGTCCTATTTCATTTCACGTCAACATTTTTGACAACCCTGCATCAAGTTTCCTCTTGGAATTGAGCAGATAGTGGCAGCTATGGTTAAGCTTGGAGTTCCTGGAGGTCAAATCCAGGGCTGCTCTAGCTGCCTTGAACACACAATTATTCCAGTGTTCCATGATCTGGAGGAACAAACAAGGGAGTACTTAAGGAGGAAGCGCAGCAGACCTTTAACCCTTTCCTGTTAATGAATTTGTGCCGCACACAGGTATTAAATAGACCAGGACACCCATCTAAATTCCTGATAGCTGACTGGTGGGGATTTTACTGTGTCTCTATTGAGCTATAAAATTCCTAGTTTCCATTTCTGAGAACACTTGAATGTCTAAGAGATTGCTGGGTTTTTTATTTAAAAAAAAAATAATAATTTCACTTTTCAGAAATCTAGAAAATTAAAATGGGTTGAACTTCTGATATTATGTTTTTCCTGAGGTATCAAATAAATTTTCTTTTCTGTGCCTTTCAATTAATGTTAATGAGCATCACTTTCAAGATAAGCAAAACTTAGTGCTAGTTATCTTGAGCACTGAAGGATCATGGAAGGACAATCCTTCATGGAGCTTTTGCAGTCTCCAGAATTTACCTCTCCTTTTCCATCTGTGTAATCAAGAAAATATCCCCAGGGCAAAACAATATGATGAAAACTTCCATAAACTTGTAGCCTCTTTCTGGTCATTCAGCAGGCTCTTGCTGAATAGAACCAGCCTCACAAGAGCAGGTTAAAGAGGAAGAGCCTGTATACAATCAATGTTTCACAGCCTTCCCGAAGCCCAGTTGTGCAAAAGGAGATCACATTGGTCTGGTGTTGCTACACGAACTATGACAGACTCTCAGGATTAATCATATTGGGGCTAAGCACTTTACTAATGTTTATGACCTCCCATAGCAGGGAGGATATTGCACATTCAACAGCAAACACAGCCCTTTAGAGGAAAGGGTCAATATACAAATGCAGTGGCAATAAAAATGAGAAATTCATCCCAGGCAGTCAATCTGATACATTGCTAATGAAAAATAGTTCCAAACATAAAGTGAAGTTACATTGGCTTGGTCCTGCTGCAATGGATATGACCATAGAGCCTGCTTTGCATTCAAGGTAGTCCTAAAGCTGGAAGAACAAGCTAAATACAGATCTAACCCTGAACTGATCACATCAAATCAGAGTTGCACATCAGTGAAGGCACAGAGCAAAACTGACAATAAAACAGAAGTGAGGCTGAAAACGTATGGATGGACAAATCCTGCAAATATGCAAATTTAAGGTCCAAAAAGGGTCTTTTGTAAGTCAAATGAAAAGTCTTAAAATGCAGAAAGGCTTGAACCAGAAATCATTACAAGTTTCAGAATAGCACGAACATACTTCAACTTTTGAAGCAAGTAGTAACTCCAGCAGTGGCATTTTGTATTAATTGAAATATTTTCACCAATATCTCTGGCACTTCAAATAGGAGAAAACTGCAGTATTTAAGTGCAAAAGTAATAAAACCATAAATCTCAATATATCTAAAAGTCACAGAGGTAGTCCCTCAGCAATTAAGAATAAGTTTTAAAGGGCTTTCAATTACATAAAGGAAATTACTGCACATTTCATTAGGAAGATGGAAGGTATTTGTCAAAGACAATATCAGAAAGAATTTGCAAGAAGCAGGAAAATGGTCATAAATTGGAATGGCTAAAATATTTAAAAATAAAAATATTAAATTCTTTAACTTAATTTGGTGAATTTAGGTTTGAAGTCTGAATTTTGGCTCATTAGATAACAATGAGTGTAAACTCTAAACAGTGTTCATTATTACAGAGAAGAAAAGAAATAACAGAGGAGGAAATACCACAGTTAATTATGTCATTGAATGTACATCTGCAAACTGTACACAGTTCCTGAGACAGGCACTGATCTTCATGTCCGGTCCTAATATTCCTCACTATTCTTGATGTGATGCAGGCAGAACATGATATAAAATGGATGTGGGCCTGCAGCAGCACTTTGCAGTCTGGCAACAATTCTTTTAATCATTATAAATAGCACTGATAAATTCTGTTATCAAATGTATTCCCATCTCCAGCAGAAATGTAGACGATGGCCTCACCACTCCTCCCATTTATCCTCTCTTCCCTTTAAAAAGGGCAACCCAAAAAACCCTTAGGAACTGAACATTACTTTCACAAATATTCTTGCAGCTCAAAGTGATTCAAGAAGTTTCTCATAATATTAATTTTAAGTCACTCATTGCTTTAAAATTGTCCACTCACAGAATTATGTAACTGTCCTACCTGTGTAACTGAACACACATAAGAAGAAATTACACCTCTTTGAAAGACCCTGTTGTTCTGAAACCACTTTTCTATTATTGACATATACACATCAAAGTTAACTGTCTATGAACACAACATTGACTGAATAAATTTTAATTCAAAACAAAAAATAAACAATCATTTAAACACTAAATATGATACTAATTCTCATTTATTCAAATGTATCATTGTAGTCTGAATGTCCCAATTCTTCTTATCATTGAGTATCAGGTACTAACCTGTGAAAATTTCATACAAAGGAAGAGTAGAAATAAGAGACTCAAATAACAGCTAAAAGCATACAGGTGGAACTGTGGCTCCTGTGGGCAGTCTATCCCATCTTCTGTCTCTCAGTTCAGGACATGCATGATTTTAGACAGAAAATCATTACATTTCCAAGTCTAAATTTCCAAAATTTAAAGGCCTAAAGAAGAAAAGACATTCCAAAGGGGAGAAAAAATTTCACCATAGGAGGCTGTGTCCAGCTGATGACTCAGCTCTTGAGTAACGGATGATAGTTACTGCACAGTGTACTGATGCCTTTTTCCTGGTGTTAGGAAATAAAAGCTCAGACAGGGTCAGAGGGTTGGGGGTCGTTTCCCTCGGTATTTAATAGGATCCCATTTGATGCTTCTGCTGTCCAGGTGGAACGCGTCGCAAAAGCCCCGTCCCCTCAATCGAGTGTACAATTAAAGACCTTACTCATTAGCATATCTAACAAGAGGGCCCAATAAGGGGCTAGGGTGGGCTAACTTCTGGTTTACAGAATCTGTCCTGCTAGGGGAACTTGAGTGCTTACAACAATAGAATGTTTGCTCTCCCATCTCTGCGTAGTTTCTGGGGTATTTGGTCTCCTGGCCTACTGGACACCAAGAAACCAGGCTAAAGTATCACACCTCAAGCATCACAAGTATGCATGCTAATACTTGTGAATATAGTGAACTGTGTAAGAGATATTTAAGAGAAAAGGCAAAAAATCCTTCAGGCATCAGTACCACTTGGCAGCTGGAACACCTCTAGGAAGAAAATATTCATAAATATGGACTCATTATCTGGTTGAGATGATTATGGAAAGGGACCAATAAAAAAGATAGTGATTTCATATTTCCTCTTATAGATTAAAACCCTCAAAATTTAGCCTACTCTCATGGTGAACTACATTAGATCTGTTAGAATCTTTCTGGAGGTCAACAATCTTGGAATCTATAATTAACACAAATTGAAGCAGTCATGACTTTGGGTAAAAATCATCACCCCAAAAACTGTTTCTTTCTATATTTCTACAGGAGAACTTTTGTGAATGAAGCATGGCTTCAGACAGAAAAAGGAATGCCTAAATGAGAGTTATTACTGGTATGCAAAAACCAAATTCTTATTGGATGTCAGATGGAATTGCTGATCACTTCCACTTTTTTCAGATACAGAGCTGGGAGGGGAAAAATGGCTACATCCAAAAGTAGGAGAGAGCTTTCTGAGGAAGGTAGTGGGTAGATAGACCCAGAGAGCCTTGTAACCAAGGATCAGCCTGCCGGAGGACTGACTCAGAACTTCCTTTCCATGCTGTCCCAAAGTAGCACCATCACTGCCAGCTGGTGCCTGGCTGCACTGCCAGGCACTGCCGCTGCCACGGCTCCACCAAAGCAGAACTGGGCAATCTGCCACAAAGTCTGGAAGAACTTGTCAGAAAGGTTAACGTAAGCATCTGATATTTTAACTTCAGAACAGGTTTTGAAGGTTGAAGAAAAGGTGACCAGACTTACTCTTTTTTCCCTTTAAAATGGAGAATTATGGGACCTGGATGGCAGGGGTGCTGCATTGGTCATTGACAGGTGATGGATAGTGATTACTTATTAGAGTAGGTTTAAGGCTGGCTGCAGAGTGTATTGAATACCAGTCATGAAATGAAATGTAGAAAAATTCATCAATCATTTATATGAGTAATATTTTTGCAGATATTTTCCAGCTGTATTGGATATGGTGTCATTCATCTGCAAGTCAGCAGTATGAATCCAAACCAGGCTGCCTGTGTCAGGAAATGGTTAATGCTTGATGATCCTGGGAAAATATTTAAGCAGAATCCTGAATATAACATCAAAGTGGTAGAAAACTTGAATACTGAGAAATTCTAACCATCTCCCATGACTGCCTTTTGATATAGAAGAGAAATACATGTTTTGCCCAAATTCATGTTCAATTAAATAAATCCTGATAACAAAATATGTTAGAGGGGAAACTTACCAAATATTTTTAGTAGATTAGGTTCAAAATGTTTTCAAGCTCTGAAGTGTTTCCAAAATTCTTTCAGAAATTTGTACAAATGCTTAAATTTTTAATTCTAATATTGGCAAGGTTTATTATTTATAGGTACTTCACAGGTTGCTATTTGAGTATTCAAAATCAATAGTGGTTGAAAAACACCATTTTTATATCATAGGAAAAAATTAACTGTATTAATATCTGGTTGACATTTGAATTAGGGTAGTTTTAATTCAATGAAAATAGCCAGGAAAAAAAATCCTATCTATAAATCAGAGGGCCAAAAGCATTCCACAATCCTGACTGAAGCATGTGTATAAGTCTGAGTGTCTATAAGTCACATTGAAGTTTATGGAACTTTGATATGTAAGTGCTTTCCTGAAGTCAGAGAAAGAAATATCTACACAGTATTACCTCGTTATTCAAATTGTTAGGACTGAAGCCCAAGGTAACCAAATCATCTAAAGCTTCACTAATTTTTATTTTAGACCAAAAACCTTGTTAATTTCTAAACTTTCATTCAAATGGTCTCCTAAACCTGCAGATTTCTTCAAATCTATGTATTTATGTATACATAAACAGTACACGTGTAACAAAAAATGTTTGAACGTGTGTATTAGCATAACGGGTCTCAGGTGCCTGCACAAACCTAGATGTTTTTACTGTGGCCAGTACCCAGTGATACATAAACTGAGAATTTCTGTAATTATGTCACCCACTAATTTTCATTGAAAGACATTTAACATGCTATGCACTGACTGTTTTTTAATTTTTTTAATCATTTGAAAAACACAGATTCTTTGCCTTCCTATATTCAAGATGGATGGCCAAGTTTGTAGATTATGCTTAGTAGGTACAACACAGTCCAGACAAATCAGCCTTTCTGTACACATGGTGCTTAGGCACATGCTGATTTCTCAAGCAGAAATTAGAGAATCCTGGATTAGGGAACCCTCCTGTGCTCCTCCTGTGAGGATAAAATTCTATAGGGCCTTTGTTCTGGCACCAGAACTTCTCCATCCTCTAACCATGGCTTGGAGAGTCCTGTTCATGCTTGTTCACTCTCAGGCAGTGACTCATGGACTGCTTCATGCAAGGTGGAATAGGTGTGATGGCTGGGAATAGACTGTCTAGCTCCTTCACACATCCATGGTAGGTGTTTTAAGAATCAACCTACTGATCATTATCTTAATTACAAGTAGGTGGGAAATTGAGAGGATCAATCTTCAGTCTAAAGGGTTGGGCACTATCCACAGCAATGGACTTCTGTGCAGACCAAATCCTCTCCTGCTTAATTCAGCCCCACTGCAGGGTATTAATTACCTGTTTTGGGATGCCTACCCCTGCACCCAGAAACAGCTTAGGTGTCCACATACACTTGGTATGCATTTTATAGCAGAGCTTTATTTTAAAGCAAATGCCAGGCAAAAAACCTGGACTTTTTTGCCCTCCTCCTTTGCTTCCTTGTCTCTCAATCCCCATAGCAGACTGCTCATGTGAAGGCTTAGAACTGCTTGTCACTTTATTCAGAACAGCCCCTGAAATGTGACTCACTATACATTGGATAGTATTTTTTTTTCAGCTGCTTATACTTCAGGTTGGTTCACAGCTATCTCTGTTCTCCAAACTAAATGCCACCAGCCTTCTCCAACAGCTGTGCAAGATCCACCTCCAAGTGTCCAATAGGCAGTCCATGAGTTTCCCAAACACTCAGAACCAAACGGTGCCCTTGTGACACCTCAAGGCTGAACATTTCCTAATCACTCTTCTCACATTTTTATGGGGCTT
This sequence comes from Drymodes brunneopygia, assembly GCA_013400955.1. Taxonomy (NCBI): domain Eukaryota; kingdom Metazoa; phylum Chordata; class Aves; order Passeriformes; family Petroicidae; genus Drymodes; species Drymodes brunneopygia. The sequence continues at coordinate 41,996 of VZTZ01016226.1, forward strand.
AGCTAGTTGGGTACGAACACTGACATGCATGCAGGAGAATACCATTCTCAGGATAAGCCAAATCATTCAATCAACATTCCCAGCAACTTCAGAACCGCAAGGAAAATCAGACTTAGGGTCCTATATGCAGAATGAAATAAAAAAATTGAAGGAGTCCTTCTGTAAGGCACTTACATCATGGGATGAGACAGAATTTAGTCATAAACAACTGTAAAATGTTCATACCACAAACACCAAACCTAATACATTAGATTACAACATTTACTTTTATATTAATAGGACCTTTTATTTAATAATCTGTGCAGTTCATCAGAAACTTTCAAACCATGCAGGTTTGAAAGTGAGGACAAGATCGTGAGAATGTATTTATCATATAGACTTATGAGTCAGAATCCAGAATGTTCTGGTTCTTAGTTCAGTGCTTACTCCAATAGGCAACAATGAGAAAAATCCTGGTTCTTTTCAAAAACTTAACAAGTTTTGCTTGTGATTTTCATGCAGCTAGGAATCCACCTTTACCTCTTAGGACTGAGATTTTCCAGTTTCATCTCTAAAATGGATCCCTTCCTCTGTAAAGACAAAATTCCCTGTGCCATGCTTTTATAAAAATTCACTGTTACTACTTCGTCAGTGTCTTCTCCCAGAAAAAACCTCAAAGTATTAATGGTAACTTGCCTTGAAAACAAATAGTTTTTCCTCTCTCCTTTCATAACTTCTGAGTTCAGTGAATTCTGTCCTTCTTTGTTTGCACTTACTTTACACAGTTCATTTACTTAAAAAATTATTTCTCTTCTCTCGTAATCTCCTAAATGCAGATGAGCTCTCTAACTGTGGGAACTCGTACTGTGTATGAAATTTACATTTCATATGTAAATGTTTGCTCATCCTCCCTTTCAAACAAGTTCAGTTTAGATATTCCCAGAAGATTGTTTTTGAAACAATTACCCTCAGGTATTTTCCTTCTTGCATCACCATCAACTGCACTTTTCACTGTTTTAAGTAAACAATGGGAATTAACAGCTGTACTGAATTTCTCATTTGGATCACGATTATAATTGTGATAAAAGTTTAACATTGTATCAGTTGGTTAAAAGATGTTGTAAAGAAAATTAAATTACCTCATTGGTCTTGATTAAGCCTTCTACTTATTCTAAATGGCTCTTCACCTGTCAAGGTTTAAAGTAATTTATATTAAAAAAAGGTAAGCTAGAAGACAGAAAAGACAGTCATTACATTTAATCTTTTGCTTGTTAGCCTTATTTCAAACATTTCCCAGGCCAGCTTTTGAGGGCATTTGGCACAAACTGGATCAGGATTATAGGAACAGTGTGGCAGATAGAAGGACAGTCTGAGTTACATTTAATTTAATTGAGATGTGTTTCTCCACCTAAACCCTCCCCCTGCTGCTGTGCTGTTGCAGGATTGTCAACAGATGAATAATTTCTATAAAGACATTTTTTTACCAGTCCCTTTCTCAGAAAAGCTGAGAATTTCCACAACAAATAGAAGAGCAGTTCAGGACAAACAGAGTAGCTTCAGGGAACAGAAGAGTATGACAGAATACATTGCTATTTAAAGAATGATCATCAAATACCACAGGGGGCCATATAAAACCATAGAAAAGAGGCTGAATTCCCAAGTTAGCCAAGCTGTCAGAGGATGAAGATTTTCTCTTTACAGTGAGCACTGCAGAAAAGACCAACACCCTTTCAATTCATAGTAGATAAATTTTATTAGGTGACTACTGAAAATATCCACTTTTTAAGCAGTGCAAATTGCAAGCAGGCAGAGTAGAGAGAACTCTGAATAGGGAGATTTATTATTTCGGCATTAAACTGGAAGAGAAAGATGTCTAGAGGAGTATGTGGAAAGGAGAGGTTCGGAGAGGA
>VZTZ01016227.1:0-13120 GCA_013400955.1 Drymodes brunneopygia
CGTCCCCTTTCTGCTGGCTGAGAGCCTGTGCGTGGGCAAGGACCAGCTCACCGTCAGCTACCTCATCGGCACCATCTTCACCTGCGTGGGCATCACCACCCTCATCCAGACCACCGTGGGCATCAGGTAGAGCCGCGGCCCGGCGGGCCCTCTGCCCAGCCCCGGGCCCGGGCGCAGGCATCCCTCTGTTCCCCCAGGCTGCCCCTCTTCCAGGCGAGCGCGCTGGCCTTCCTCGTCCCCGCCAAGTCCATCCTGGCCCTGGACAAGTGGCGATGCCCACCTGAAGGTGAGGGCAGGGAGGTGCAGGGGGTGTCCAGCCTCTCCCCGCCCCCCGGGACCACCTCACGGCCCTTCATCCCCAGAGCAGATCTACGGCAACTGGTCCCTGCCGCTCAACACGTCGCACATCTGGCAGCCCCGCATGCGAGAGGTACCTCCTGCCACCCCCCGCGGCACCCGGGCTCCCTGGCAGGCTGCTGACGCCCTCTTCTGCACCTCTCCGTGCCCTGCAGATCCAGGGTGCCATCATAGTGTCCAGCCTGGTGGAAGTGGTCATCGGGCTGCTGGGGCTCCCCGGGGCACTGCTCAGCTACATCGGGCCGCTGACCGTCACCCCCACCGTATCTCTCATCGGACTCTCCGTCTTCCAGGCGGCTGGTGACCGGGCTGGCTCCCACTGGGGCATCTCTGTGCTGTATGGCGTGGGGACAGGGGGGCAGGGCTGTCCCACATGGTGCCAGGAGGATGTCAGGGGCACGAGGGATCCCGTCTGTCTCTCCCGCCAGGACCATCTTCCTGATTGTCCTGTTTGCCCAGTACCTGCGGCAGGTCGCCATCTGCCTACCCGGTTACCGGCGGGGCCACGGCTTTGTCCTGCTGCGCATCCAGATCTTCAAGATGTTCCCGGTAGGGACTGGCTGAGAGCATCCTGGGGCGGCCCCGAATCCCCTCCTTTATCCCCACGTGCGCTCGGGAGCGGTGCGGGAGTGTCGCGGTGTGTGCCCCGCAGATCATCCTGGCCATCCTGCTGGTGTGGTTGATCTGCTATGTGCTGACCCGCACCGGGGTGTTCCCCAGCCGGCCCGAGGAGTACGGGTTCAAGGCCAGGACGGACGCCCGTGGGGAGATCCTGTCCGTGGCACCCTGGTTCCGCGTCCCCTACCCCTGTGAGTGCCCGGCAGCCCCGCGGCGCCCTGGGCTCCCTGGTGCCCCTTTGCCCTGGGGGCTGTGGGGACCTGGCGCAGCATCACCGGGGCTGGGCAGTGCCCTGGGGGGCCCAAAGTGGCACCGGTGAGCACCGGGTGGGGGGTCCTGAGGTGTCCCCAGCCCTGACTCGCTCTGTCCCCTGACAGGCCAGTGGGGGCTGCCCACGGTGACCTCAGCAGCCGTGCTGGGCATGTTCAGTGCCACGCTGGCGGGCATCATCGAGTCCATCGGGGACTACTACTCGTGTGCCCGGCTGGCAGGAGCGCCCCCGCCTCCCATCCATGCCATTAACAGGTACAACCGGCTGCTCCCCCCTCCATCGTGTCTCGCTCGCACCGTGGCATCCCTGGAGACCGGTCAGGGATGCTGCAGGTGAGTGGGGTGGGCACCAGCCCGAGGGGCACCATTGCGTGGGGCATTTTCACCGAGGGCATCTCCTGCATCATCGCGGGGCTGTTGGGAACCGGCAACGGCTCCACGTCCTCCAGCCCCAACATCGGCGTCCTGGGCATCACCAAGGTACCGGGGCCGGGGTCTCCCTGTTAGATACATTCATTAAATACAGATTAATAATACAGGGTCTCTGCGCAGGTGGGGAGCAGGAGGGTGATCCAGTACGGCGCCGGGATCATGCTCGTGCTGGGCACCATCGGCAAATTCACGGCGCTCTTCGCCTCCCTGCCCGACCCCGTCCTCGGCGGGATGTTCTGCACTTTATTCGGTAACTCCCAAACCCGGAGCGCTGCTCTCGGCAGTCCTGGGCCACGTCCCCGCAGCTTCCCCTGAGCCCGAGGGTGCAGGGCGGGTCTGGGGGGGGCACGGTGGCTCCTCGCACCCTCACCGCGGCTGGAGCAGCTCCCCATGCCCGGCCCAGCGCGGGCGCTGCCGCCTGCATCGCCGCGTCTCTGCCGGCAGGAATGATCACGGCCGTCGGCCTCTCCAACCTGCAGTTCGTCGACATGAACTCCTCCCGAAACCTCTTCGTGCTGGGCTTTGCCATGTTCTTCGGGCTGACGCTGCCCAACTACCTGGATGCCCACCCCGGGGCCATTAACACAGGTACCGCCACAAAAAGCCTCTGTTTTGGGAGTTTGGGGAGAGAGGAGGGGGCAGATCTCCTATCCCGGGGGAACAGCGGGGAAATCTGGCTCCTCACAGCAGCCCTGGCTCTCGCAGGTGTCCCCGAGCTGGACCAGATTCTGACGGTGCTGCTGACCACGGAGATGTTCGTCAGGGGCACCATTGCGTTCGTCCTGGACAACACCATCCCGGGTACCTGCAGCACACGGGCCGGGAGGGGGAAGCAGCGGGGCTGGGGCAGATTCCTGCTGATTTAGGGAATGCCAGAGGGGATGGCGGGGCCGGGGGGTGACACCGGCCATCCCCGCAGGGACGCTGGAGGAGCGAGGGCTGGTGCAGTGGAAGGCAGGAGCGCACTCGGACAGCACGAGCAGCGCCAGCCTGAGGAGCTACGACTTTCCCTTCGGGATGGGCGCGGTGCGGAGGAGCCGCTGGCTGCGGAACGTGCCCATCTGCCCCGTGTTCACCGGGTTCAGGGCCCGGCCGAAGGGCAGGGGCACGGCGGCCGCGCAGAGCCCGGACGGCACGGACGGGGACTCGGTGTGCACCAAGGTCTGAGCCAGGGGAGGGTCCCGGGAGGGTCCCCAGCGCCAGAGGAGCCGAGCCGAGCTCCCAGGGGAGCTCTCGGGGTTCGGCAGCGCCCACCGAAGGCAAAGCCAAGGCTGCTGGCGCTCGGCTCGAACGCAGGGCTAGGGAAACACGACGCTGTTTTTGGGGGACATTCCGAGCTCCGGGAAGCAGCCTGGGGACCGCCACCCCGTGCCGTTCTCCGGCTGAAGCTTTATCTGGCTGAGCCTCGTCCAGGGCTTGCTGCAGCCACATCGGAGCCAGCGAGGCCCCGGGGCCACCAACTCCCACCCGGGGCCATGGATTTCCACGCTGTGCCCTCGGCCCCGGCAGGGTGACCCAGGCTGACACGGGCTCTGTGTGGACAGTGTCCAGACCAGCGTTAGGATGCCTAATTTAAGATTATACATTAAAAATGATAAAATATTCAAGTGCACATGCCCCGTCAGTGTCTCTGCTGCCTCCTGCACCGTTCCCTTGCCCTTTGTGCACTTCACCCGTGCTCCTCCTGAGCTGCCAGGCACGGAGACTCGCTGGATTTCTGCCAGGTGGGCTCTGCCTGACCCTGGTGCTGTGGGAGAGGCAGCACAAGCTCTCGGCAAACCCTTCCTGCTCCGGGAGCTCTGGAGCGTTGGCTCTGTCCCCACCGTGCTGGTGACACTGCCCCGTGCCACCGGGGTGTTCTCACAGAGGTGCTGACCCCCAATGCAGCAGGGTCAGGCCAGTCCTGGGCCTGGATTTAGCACCAAAGTTGAGCTGAGGCAACATTGCACAACCCTGTGACAGCCCGTGGTGGCACCGCCACGCACCCGCTCCTCAGCCTGAGCAGGGAGAGAAGTGAGAAAATCTGATAAAAGTGAAGATGAGGGGGGAAAAATATCCCAACTTAAAATAAACCCAAAGGGATGCAAATACGAACACTCCCCACCTCCCACGAGCACCAGCCAGGCTCTGAGCTCCCTCTTCCTCTGCTGCTGCCCTGGGCTGGTGCCCGGCACGGTGTCACAGTGTGTGACACCTCTCTGGCCAGCCGGGTCCCCTCCCACCTCTTTGTCCTCCCAGCCAACCCGCTGGGGCCGGAGCAGGACTGAGAGGAAGTCCCGGTGTTGTGGCAGGTGGTGCCACCACCTCTGCTGCAGTCACACCCCAAACCCAGCGGGGCTGGGGCTGCCATGGACCGCGGCAACTCCTCCCCAAAACATCCCAGTGCAACGGGAAACACGAGAGGGATGAAGCCGGCGCCAGGAGAGCCCATGGCCAGGCTGGCTGCTCCCCACGCTGGTTCCTGGCTGCTGCACTCAGCTGCCACCAGCCCGAGCTGATGGGGGCCAGGCCCAAGCTCACGGACAAACTGCAGCCATGCAGGACTCGCTGGTGGAGCTCCCACTGCAGATAAAAATCACCCGTGTGTTATTTGCTGTCCTTTTTCTTCAGGTGCTCGAGTCTGAAGTCTCACGGGTCAGTGGAAATCCTGGAGCAGTGCTGCCAGGGGAGGGCAGGCAGCACCCAGCACGGAGCCGGGGTAACCCCACGATCACTTTGCAGAGCAGCAGCAGAAGGGGTTGGTGTGGCTGAGCTCCCCCGGAGGGAGAGGCTCCTCCCGGCTGACACAGCCAGGTGGTTCTGCTGCAGGGCAGCACCTGCAGGAAGGCCCAGCCCGCCTCACCCTGCCCGTCCTGCGGAGCTGCAGCTCCAGCTCCAGCTCATCCTGTTCGGTTTAATCCCAGCTTAAAAAGGAGGTAATAACAGCGAGGCCGGGCTGTCCTGAGCAGGGCCTGGGCTTGATCCTTGTGGGTCCAGCTGAGGATATTCCTTGCAGCAGGAGTGCATGAGGCTGGAGAAGCTGTTGCAGCCACCACTCGACTCTGCAGCTCCGTGCCAAGCACCAGGCAGCTTTTCAATGCCATCAGCACGGAGTGGGAGGAAAGCAATAAATTCCCATCCCTGGAAGCGTCCGAGGCCAGGATGGACAAGGCCTGGAGCAGCTTGGGACAGTGGATGGCTGCCCTGGCCATGGAACTGATCTCTGACAGCTCCTCTCTTCCAAGCCAGAGCAGTCTGTGATTCCACAAAGAGTCAGCTTCAGCCAGGATCTGGGGCCATTGGGTTCCACCGTGCCAGCCCTGTACTCCACACGCTGTTCCCATGCCATGTGCCCAGTTATGAGACAGCCACCACATCAGTTCTACTATTATTTATTTTTTTAAATATTTTTGAAAAAATATAATTTTTTTACAATATTTTCAACTTAAACACTATTCACACTGAACACGTATGGCAGCTTAACCTACCCAAATATGAAGTTTAAGAAGCCAAAACTGTTCTAGCTTTATTAAAAGAAAAAAAACCCCAAAAAAACCAACCAAAAACAAACAAAAAAAAATCAAAAAGTCGTTGTGCTGTAGACTATTGTGTAGTGATGATTAAACAAAGCAAGGGAAAAGCACCACTCAAATCACTAATGCTGGGGGTTGCCTGGTTAAATCCAGCTGTGGGAAGTCGGATGCTAAGGGTTCCATAGGCAGTGCTATGTAGGGCGCCCATTCCTGGAAGGATTTGTGATGGATTCACACCTCCCTGAACAGCAGGGGAAGGGGGAGGTTTCTAACATGATCACACACTGCAAAGGACAGGGAACTGCTTCCTCCCGATGGCCTGGATGTTAGTTCAGTAGCTGAGATCTACAACTCTGTACACAGGTCTGTGAGATTCGGGTTAAGCTCACTGCTTCCCAGGATCATGATGTTTTGAAAGGGGGGAAATTAACATTAGTAACAACACTGATACCTTAAAGGAAAGTTAGCTATTTTGCATAACAATCAGATCTCCTCACTTTAACCTGGAAGTTAAGGCATTATCAGGTGCAAGCTAGCACCAGTTAACACATCTTAAGTTAAAAACAGACCATTCACCGCAAATTCCAAGTCCTGTTTAAAAAGTCAGAGTCTGCAGAAGGTTTTATTAACGTGGTGCTTTGTCTCAACTTGCCTGGTGCTTCTTACCTCACTGCCTCCTTCACACAGAGCCAGGGCCCAATTATGTTTCCATTAAACTTTTGACAGATTTACTTAATAACAGTCTCAGCACTTTTATTGAGCATGCAAGACTAACAAAACTTTGGCAATGCATAAGTGTAACACAGTGACAAGAAGAGAGAGCTTTTACAATTAAATCTTCTAATACTGGCTTCACAGTGTGGAAATTGTGCTACATCCACCAAAAGAGGGCCCAGTCTACTCAAATGTTTAAGTACTTCACCCCAGGAACAAACTCCTTTGCGTTTGGATTCAGATTACTCTTGACCTGAGGAAGGGAAGAACAGAAATCGAGGTGAATCATTATTTTCAGCTTCCATTTTCAAGGTGAAGACAATTAGAGGTTTATGGATTTAGAGTAACAATCAGGTACACAATAGGCTTCTTGCATTTACCAGTATTCTGTAATCCCTAGAAAAGCCCATTCCTCTGAGCTGCTCCCTGAGTTATCCAACCTTCCTTAGCTCCACCTGAAGTTTCAGTTGGATGAGGGCTCAGGGAATGAGCAGCAAACCACAGGCATGCACCAAACACAGCAGCTCCCCCTCATGCTGAAACAGCCCTTTCTCAAGTTGAGCTGTTAAAACGTGCCATGAGGTTTTTAAACTTTGCTTATTTAAGCAAGAGGTGACTTGTTCCAGGAACTTCAGCCACTTCTGGGAATTTCATGTGTTATGAGCACTGTATTGATTTGTTACATGTCTCTGACTGTGACTCCCCTGTCCTGCCCCGTGGCAAGCTGCTGCTGCTCCATGTCCTGGGCACCAGCACCTTCAAAAGGAGCTCTTTATCACAAAGAAATGGAGGATTAGGCTTTTCTGATCTTCACTGAGCCTGAAACTGCTGCCTGCAGCTGCTTCAGCTTGAAAAAGTCAAGGGTCTGCATGTGAATCTCAGAGCAGCTGTGTGACAGGACGGTGTGGGGAGTGGGGTCTGTGCTCTGCCCGAGGAACTTCGGATTCTGTGAGGGAAATAAGCACACACTGCCCTTTCCTTTGAGCTGAGCTCTGGACAGAAGTCAGATGGCAAAAAGAGGGAAATAATCACAGTTTGGCTGCTTTCCCCTGCCCTAGAATCGCTACAGGGATCTGTTGTGGTTCTCCCAATCCCAGCCAGACCCTGGGACAGGGCTCAGACCAGCCCAACATGTCAGTGCTGGCAGATGATCAGTGACCCTTTCACAGCTCCACTCAGTGCCCTTCTTTCGTAACATCCCACCCACTCCTGAACTTGTGCCATGGACTGGGCAAGGCTCCATATGGATATGAAGAAACCCCCAAATAGGTCACATCCCATGAGGGCACATCCTTCCCACCCACCCAGCACAACCAGGCACGGTTTCACAGGCACCTTCCTGCTGGAAAGGACTTTCTCTTGCCACTAGCAGCAATAACCCCCAGCCTTGGACAAAGACTCGTGCTTTGGAAAGAGAGTGAGAAGCTGAGCTCACCACCAGATCCTCCAGCGATGAGCTGTCACTGATAACAAGGTCATTGAACTGGTCCTGGATTTGATCCATTGTTTGTGGGAGATCACGGGCTGGAATAAACCATTCGTGCTCCTCCTCCTCTTCCAGCATCTCCTGGAAACAGCGCTCGATAAATTCTTCTTCCCACAACTCCTCTTCGATCTGTGCAGTGAAAAGAAACTGCTCCAGCAACAAATCCATTGTGAGGTCGTGGGGGGTTTTATTCCCAGGTGTGTGCACCCAGCTGACCTTTCCCAGCTATCCAGCCCAGCACCACATCCATGCAGCAGTAAGGACATCCCTGCTTTGTCCCAGGGATTGGGGCTGCAGCTGAAAGGGAATCGCAGGAGAACCCCCCCACCCAGCCCCAGCTGTTTTGTTTGCAGCTTGTTATGAGCTAAAGGAGAAGGAAAATGTTGGTCCCAAGCAGGAATTTCAGCTGTACCAACTGGTCTGGACTGAGCTCGCTGCAAGCATGAGAAGGGAGCTGTGCCAACACAGTCAGCCAGGAAACACTCCCCAGGAAAGTGTCCTGTGGGACTCCTGGGGAAAAAATAACACTGCCTGTCACCTGAAACAAGCAGCCTCTCATGTGTGCTCACCCACTGAGCTCTCCCTGGGAACCCCACCTGATCCCAGCAGCTGGCAGGAGTGCAGCCCTGGTGTCCTGGGAGCAGGACAAACCAACCCATGCAGAACTGACACACAGTGCAGAGACTAAAGCAGTTTTCCTTGGTTGTTCAGTAAACACGCTTTGGAGGGAGTTCATCCTACAAATTTTCCATGTCCTGCATCAGAGTGTTTAAGAGTGGAAAGCAGGGAAACAGAAGCTGGTGTGAAGGACTTGTCCAGACATAAGGGAATGGAAAAATTATTCAGGACAGATTTAGAAGTTCTCTCAGTGGAAGCTCAAACAAGTTTTCCCATCTATCTTTTGCTCTGAAATCAAACACCTCCCCAGTCCTGGAGTGGAAACTCAGTTACCACAAATACCAAATCAAAACCATTAACACCAGATATCAGCACTGCTGTGCAATCTGGTCCTTGCCCTTGGGGCAAACACACCCATGGGCTCACCTGGTGCTCTGGGGAATGGGGACTCATCCCCACGTGCTCCGAGGCACCGCCCAGGCACTCCAGAGCAGGGAAGGCTGACTCAGAGCTTCCCCAGAGCAGCACTCCAGCCTGGGCAGCACCTCCAGGAGGCACTGCCTCCCTCCTGCCCTGGGCACACAGCCACAGGCTCCTGTAACACAGGGCTTGCCCAGCTACAGGGGCTTGGCTACAGGCCTGTACCCCTACAGGTGCCTCCATGGCAGCTCCAGCAGTACTAAATAACATTTAATTCCACAAACAGCTGGAAATTAGGACTGTCTGTTTGTATTTTCCCGCTCCAGTTTAACTTTCTCAGGCTCCCAGAGGGCTGTGTCTGCAGCAGCAGGTGACCAGGCTGTCCCATGTTCATCTCAGCAAGACCCTTCTTCCCTCACACTCCCACCTTTCCTCTGCTCTGACAATGGAATATGTGCCAGAAAAATCTCAGCACAACTCTCAGCTCCTTCCCAGGGAACTACACTCCCTGTGTGCCAACTGTAGTACAGCTCCCAGGGGGAAAAAGCCACCAAATAGGAAACAATGCATGAGAGAACTGAGATTTTGTGAGCAAACCTGGCTCTGAATGAGCTCAGTGCTGCTGGCACCCTGTGGATCCCATGCTGGTGGCTCAGCCCCCAGCACAGCCACAGCTGTTGGAGCACAGGCAGCAACTCTGGAGAGCACAGAGCAAGCTGAGAATGGGAAAGAAGTGTAGAAAGAGATGGGCTGCTCCCAGCCTCCAGAGCAGGAGAGAAAAGAGTGGCAGAGGAACGTAAGGCTTCCTTCCCACCTGGTGGAGAAGAAAGCTGTAAGATTCAAGTATAAAAATGAGCAGCTCTGTCACCCAGCAGCTCTGCCACCCGACACCCTGAGGAGCAGCAGTGCTGTTCCCAGGGCAGGTGTGCACCTGGAATTCCCCAGCTCAGCACCAGGACACTCAGCATGTCTGCACACGAACCCCTCCCAGGCCAGCCCTTCCCAAGTGCCACGTACATCTGTACATATGTCAACTCCCTCTTCTCCCTCCCTCCTGCACAAGTAGGGAATTAATGGATGCATTTGAACATTCTGCACTTCCTGTATTTTCTACCAGGACTATAGATCAGCATTTACTACCAGAGAAAGGGAGACCTGTTTGTTCCCCAGAATCCCTCCAGGGAGGCATCTGAAACTTCCTCTCCAAAGGACTGTCGGTGTCGGAGCCCAGTGCTGTCCCTTCTGCTGGGAAGTGACAAAGGACACAGGGGACACTGAAAGTGCCTTGCCTGCCTGTTGAACTCCTCTTCGTTCTCCATCCACATGTACTCAGCAAAGGGGTTGTCATCCTCGTGGGAGTGCCCGTTGATGATCACATCCTCGCTGATGATGCTGGGGCTGGTACTGCTGCGACTCGGGTCCTTCATGGCTGCCACTCCGATCCCAAACCTGCAACTGAGGAGGGCAGCAATTCAACACCTGCACATTCCTCATTCCCTGTCTGTGCACAGACCCAGCCCAAGGGAAGGGAGGCTGCACCTGCATTTGGAGGCTCCAGGCAGCCTCAGCAGAGCTCTGAGATCACAACAAGGAACGGCATCACAAGCACCGTTCCCATTGTGACAAATTAATTTCCCAAACTTAACCTCACCAAAGCCAAGCTCCATGGCCAGTGAAAAGTGACAGGAAAAAACAGGAAGCACACGTACTTGTCAGGAGGAAAACATTTAAACATTCAAAAGGAGAATTTGTTTTCAAAGCACTTTCAAGTGATGTGTGTGATGGCACGAGCCAGGTTTCACAGCCCTTTCCTGCTGGGAAACCTTGCAGGGAGCAGAAACCACAAGGAACTGACCCAGCTCAGGGCCACCTGGAAATCTGGGTGTTCTGAGTGACACAACATTGCTGCCCTTCCTGTACCATGCCCAAATACACAGATCAACACTGCAAAAGCTCAGTATTTGTTGGATACTAACACTGGTACTATCAATTTTCTTTAAACAGTATACAAAATGAGGCAATGTCTTAAAAAAATGACACAAAAAAAACCTGACCAAAAAATCCATGACTCAAGTCAAACTCGAAAGCTCTTCTCATGTTAAAATTCACAATGGAAGTAGCAGCAGCGAGTGAAAATATTTTTATTTTTTTATAAAAACAACACTTTAGCTTGTTGTCTGCATATCAAAGAGTGACTTCTTCGGAAAGCAGGGTATCAAAATACAGCCTTGTTGTTATTAGAGTACAAGGGCTTATCACCCAGAACCTCACATCTCTTTGCATTCCAGTTGGTCCTGTTATCTAGGGAATTAATGCAAGTTTTGGTTCCAAACTCTTGATAATACCAGCTAAAACCCTACCACATCTGAGTGACCAATTAAGAAAAGCACAAAGAAAGAACCTGCCTGGTTTGCTCTGCTCCAGGTTTTTCAATCAGAGGCAAACCCCAGCAAGGAAGTGCCAGGAACGGGAGCAGATCCTGTGTATTCCACCCAGGGAAAACAGGTTCTTTTTGATGTCCTTTCAAAACAAACTTGCTGAGTATTACTTGCCAGCATTTCCATAAAACAGGAAAGGATGTCGAGTTTAACACCCCAATTCAGGTTTGAAATGCTTTAAGCCATTTCAGCTGTTCCCAAGCCAACACATGGGATGGAGAACAGGAAATAAAGCCTAAAAAACCCAATTTCTTTTTTTTTTTAACCCCTTTTCACTGGCATGTGTTTTCACCTTCTCTTTTGTGGAACTAGTCTTGTTATTGCTACTTTCTTGAAGGTAACTGCCTCAGCAGTGGGGAACTCAGGCAGCTTCTGCACAAAGGTGACTGTACCCAGACAAGTCCAGAAAGGCAAAAATAATTAAAAAACCCAGCGCAAACCCAACAAACCAACCCTACTTGTTTGTGGAAAAGCTTGGGAGGTTAATTTGTTGAATCATGGGCTGGCTTTCCCATTTCTAAAGCGTTCCCACTGGACAGGAGCTGCAGCTTTAGGAAGAGAAGTCCAGCTTGGCCCAAACCATCTTTGTCCACCACTGCCCAAGGATGATGGGAATGATCTTAAAGGACCCAGGCTCAGCCTGAATATCTGATATTTATCTGATGAAGCCCTCAGACCATTCAGCTTTTCCCACAAGGAACCATGTCCACACTCACTCATCCTGCAGGAACACTGAGGGAGCCCCAGCACTCACCAGCACTCCTAATTTCATTTTCTGCAACTCCCAAACAAACTAACAAACCTTAGAGAACAAATAAACCTTCAAGAACAAAAGGTGTTAAAATAGTCTCCACTTCCAGACACACAGCAGTGCTCACGTGTGGGGACAAGATCAGTCTCATTTCACCAGTACCGGGGACAATCTTTCCAGTCAGGGAATTCTGAGGGGGTGAGCCAAATGCCACTTCAGTCCTGCAAAAAGCCCCAATCTAAGCTGCCTGCCGCAGGAAACAAGCCCCAGTGCTAGGCTACACTGCTGCTCTGAATAAAAATAACCCGTTTGCCATCTGGGGAGTAGGTGGGAAGGAGAGGAGCTCAAAGCTCCTCACTCTGGAAGGGGAAACAGTAGCAGTGCTAAGGAGCAGAAAACGGGAATTCTGCCACGGTGACACTGTGAGGTTCTGACCTGAGCTCCTCTGGGATTCTGGTGTGGACTGGGGATGATGGAGCAAGCACATTGCAAGTGCATAAAGAAAGACATTAAAAAAATCAGGATTTTTATCTTACGAATGAGGTAAAAAAATTAAAAATGCTTTAAAAACAGGCCTTCAGTTAACCCTGAACTGTTTTCTGTATGCAGTGTGGAGCTTGTTACTCCAGAACATCACCAAGGCCCATTAATTCACCCGTTTCTCTGAATTCTGCTGCAGCTACAGCCATGAAGAGCCCTTGACCGACCATCATTAAAATTCAGAGCTTTGTGACTGAAGAGTCTGAATTTAAAACCCAGTCACGAAAGAAGATTATCCACCGCCTTCTCCGGAGGTGAGGTCAGGCCTAATTCCATGCAGCAACCCGAGGTCCTTACCCGCGACAGAAAAAAAAATGAGTAGAACAATTAAGTAAAAAAAAATACGATATTTACTTTAAGCACCCAAAACCACCACGTGATGGTTTTAGTGGGAGCAGAAGATTAAGGAGAGGTATTTTAGAGAAGCTCGGGCAGGAGTCAGTGACTTGTTTATCACCCGGCGATTCCTCCTGCGAGTCGGCAGCGCCGGCCCAGCTCCTCCTTATCTATCGAGATTAGCACACGGCTCTTATCAACGCAGTCGATTATAACCGTCTAATAATTATACCCGCCTAATAAACAGATTTCTTAATCAGATTCACGCGGGACGCCAGCGCTATCTGATCTAAACGCCTCCAAGCGCTGCGCTGGAGGTTACCGACCGCAGCCGCCTCCTCCGCGCGGGGCCAAGCGGGAGGGACGTGGACCCACGGCGGGTGGCCGGAGCCGCTGCCGGGCCATGTTTCGGTAACAGCGGANCTCCCCCGGAAGCGCTGGCGCAGGCGCGCGCCAGGCCGCAGCGCCGAGATGGGGGGGCGGCGCGCTGCACGCCGGGACGCGTAGTCTTTTCCCGTCTCCTGGCGCGAGGCATGCTGGGAGCTGTAGTCCCGTAGGGCACCTGGCGGCCATTTCGCGTGGCGGCGCGGGGCACGCCGGGAAGCGGAGTCCGGCGGGGCGGCCGCCA
>VZTZ01016227.1:13131-40401 GCA_013400955.1 Drymodes brunneopygia
CGCCATCTTGTGACACCGGCGGGGAGGGGGCTGCGAACACTCCGCGTTCCCGAGCACCCTGTTCATAAAGTGCTGTTCCCCACAGTGTTCGAGCGTTTTTAAAGCTGTGTATCAGGAAACGGGACATAATAGATACTTGTTTCTGAGTACGCGCCAAGGCTTCAGCCCCATTTACAAAACAGGTTCAAAAAGCCGTTTTTATTCTCTTTTGCGCCTCCTCCCGCATTTCCTCAGAGGAAGCTGAGAACGCCTGACCGGCCCACAGCCGAGCCCCGCTCCCCTCACAGGGGCACAGAAACCAGAGACCGATGCAGTTAAAACCCTTTGATCCATCCGAGGAACAAAGTATGGAGCCACAAACTCTCCTTGGGCCAGCTGCAGACATGCGTGGCACACAAGCGGCTGGAAAATGCAAAAGCCCAAGTGTGTGTTTATACTGATTTTATTGGTCACCATTACCAGCTTGTTCCCAGGGCCCTAGAGTTTCCTCACAGTCCCTCACACTGGAAAATACCCCTGCACGCATCATCTTTAAAAAAAACAACACTGTGCTCTTGCTACTCTTATTTCCACAATTTCCAGCTCTACAAATCCAGCAAGCCGGATGTGGTTTTCTCATCTCTAACACACGCTTCTGTCTCAGCTCACTCCCCACAGCAATGGGACAGCAGCCTCCAGGTTCCTCCTCGCAGCCGATATTGGTGCCTGAAGCGCAGAGCCCAGGAATTCACTCTCACCCTTGTGCTCTGGGATCTCCCTCAACCCTTCACAGTGCAGAGCTATTCCCAAATAAGCAGCCCATGGCACCAACGTGTGTGTCTGGCATCTGTCCTCAAGATCAGGTTTTTCTGGCACCTTTTCCTCAGAAATTACCCTAAGGGCTGTATTCCCCCTGACCTTTGCATGGAAATAAAAGACACTTGGCAGAAACAGTGGTTTTGATTTAGTTTCTGATGTGTAAAAGCAGCCTTACACTTACAATCACACCTGGGAATGCTTCATGTTTAGACAGTAAACGTGATATACATGTTTACCTGTACACAGGTCAGCACTCACACAAGGTACACGATCAGCACAGGTATTAGCTAACAAAAGGCTATTTCAAAATTAAATGTAGTTTTTCAATACAGTAATCTTAAACGCTTGGGGAAGATGAATACCTTTGAAATAAATTATCTGCCACCCTCAGAGAGAAGGGGGGCCTGGTCTGCAGCCAAGGCTGAGGGACTCAGCAGCCTCTTGGTGACAGATGAGTGACAAATGCCACCCTAACTGGGGCTCCAAGCCCATCCCTGTGACTTAGTCCTGCTCTAAGTGCAGGGGTGCTGCTGCCTGTGATTTCTTACAGGGGCCCCAGAAAGCTTTAAGATTCTATCACGGCCTGACATTTAATCCATTTCCTACAAACCCAAACAACACTTTGCACACTAATGAGTGTTGTGTACAGAACAGTTAACTGCTCTCTGCACAGGGATGAGTCATTGCAGGGTAAGATTTAATTTGGATGTGCTATTTAAACAACGTCTGCACTGGAGCTGCTCCTCAGCACTTCTCCCCTCTCCAGGGGCCCCAGAGAAGCTGCTGCCCTCACTGGAGGTGGCTCAAGCCCTGTGAGGGACTGCACCGCTTGGGTGAGGGTGCAACATAAAGTCATGGCTGGAAAAACAAGTTCTCAAGGCTTGACTGGCACACAACACCCTGTCCTGTGACTGCTGGGTGTGTCTGCTTAACATGATAACTTCATCAACACTCAGCCTCCTACATCCCAAACCCCACATGTCCTCACTGGTGGAGGCTCAGGCTGCAAGAACTGGCCCCAGTCTGCTTTATCCACGTGAAGGGGATCTGGCTTAAACTTCAGCTTTGATGAGAACACCCCAAAACTCCAGAAATAAAAGTGTCAGCAGGATGTACCTACCAGGGTTTTAACAAGTGATGTTTTAATTTGTTTGGAAACACAAGAGGATTTAGGGAAGAGAAAGAAAAGTTATGCAGAAAGCTGCTGAAACACAGGTGTTAAAAACATGCACATTTTTAAAAAGAGAGCTCAAGTTTTGGTGTGGTGACGTGACACAGGATAAAGAGTTCAGCAGACACACTGGTTAACATGCCAAACATCTATAACAAATCACTGTGGCCTAGCTTTGTTTATTGGGAATCACTTTAGTAACCTGAAGTCACAAATAAGCAGTAAATAACAAAAACTACAGATAAACACAGGTTACACATGCAAATTCCTGTTCACATCTCACATGTGCAGGTACATTAAGAGCACAGTTCTAAAGAGTCTTGACAAAAACAGGTTTTAACAAAAAAAAAAAAAAGGTGTTAAAATGCAGGTATGAAAACTTCCATATGAAGAATATAATGATACCTCTGTCCCTTTCAGGACTCCAATGCTGCTTTTGATATACCAGAGATGTACGACAGCAACGAGATTCAAGTAAAAGCAGGAAGAGCTCGAGGAAATAATACTGGTCAGAGAATGGGCATTTACTTCTCACTAAAAATACACGGAATAGCTGAATAGGAAAGTCTAGCAAGA
This sequence comes from Drymodes brunneopygia, assembly GCA_013400955.1. Lineage (NCBI taxonomy): Eukaryota > Metazoa > Chordata > Aves > Passeriformes > Petroicidae > Drymodes > Drymodes brunneopygia. The sequence goes on from VZTZ01016227.1 coordinate 15,677, forward strand.
GCTTAGGAAAAAAAAATCACGAAGTTGTAAAGCTGACTAATCACTAATTTTCCTATTTGCTATAGATAACAGCAGTGACATTAAAAGAAACTGCAATTCAACATTTAAAAATGCAACTTACATTTAAAGACTTTTCCAAAGTGAAATGCAATGACAGCCTTACACTCAAAATTAAATAGCTGCTAGGCTCAGACCAAAATACGGAATGTTCTAGATAAAATAAAAATACAGTGTTACTTTTCATTTTTTATTCAGAATGGAATTGAAAGACAATTTCTGAAGCTTGAAAGTATTAAGTTTCATTTAAATGCAGTTTTCTTCTCATAGATGGGCTTTCCACAAGGGTGCAAGATTTTGTTTTTCTGTAATAGCTTGAAGTGTCAAAATGAAAAGTTGTTGCCATTCTCACATTAAGAACAAATTGTTGTCATTAACTTAACTGCATATATTTTTTGCTACAACATTTAACACATGAACAGACCTATAATGCCTACTGTATCTCACTAAAACAAAAAAGAATACAGTATTTCCATCTACTACTTGTACTGCTTTTAAAAAAGATTAACATTAAAAACAAAGCCACGTTTTCCTTACATCCTTCCTTCTTTTTAAGCTTCTTTCTTTTGCCTGTAGTCTTCTGCCATTTTATCCAGAATTTTCTGTTGAAAGAAAGCAGTTCTATTTGGGATATATTCAAAGGATTTCTAAACAGGCATGATGTAAAGAACTCCAATTTCCAAGTTTAAAATATATGAACGTTAATTGCACTTGCAAAGGTCGTAACTAACAAGGCTGTCACTTCTCCCGGCCCTGGAGTGGAGCTCTCCTTGGCAAGCCAAGGGAATTCCTTCCCCTTTTGTCATGGATTTGTGACAGGATTGTGCCACTTACCTGGGTGCAATCTGCCCTCTGCACAGGCAGGGACACAACACCTCCCCGTCCTGATTTAATTTGACTTGAGGAATTTGTTACCACTTTGATGACATTTGGTAGCAACACCAGTTCACCAATTTAATTTTTCCCGCTCTCCAAGCAAAGGAAACTCACAGCTCCGCAAGTGCCACTGTGAAGCAGAAGCTGCATCCCCCCCCTTCCCTCCCCAGTTCCAAATGCCACCATTCTCACACAGTCACGCACAAGCAGCTCACTGAGCATTTCTGCCATGGAAAAAGTGAAGCAAATCATGTTTCATTCAAGTAATGAAGTTCACAAATTGCCATTATTTCCCCCCTTCCCTTTTTACATCAAGGCTTTAATGTCCCATAAGCAGGTACCTCAATGGAAAAAAATAAAAAGAAAAAAAAGCTATGGTGATGGATGAGGTGGGATTTCTTCCTACAAGATCCTGCATGGGAACTGATTTTCTGATCTATTCCTTCACAGTGTTGTTTGTTTGGTGACAATTTTTGTGCCATCTGCCTTCCTGGGCCCTCTGTTTATTTAGGGGTTCCCTGTTACCGCAAGAAGGCAAATGTTTGAATTATGAGGTGCCACATTTTCCTTCTCTGTGGAGCCCCTGGGATTTGCTTTCAGCTCAGGGATCAACTGCCCTGAAATGCATTAATGTGACACTGCAGGACTCAGAATTCCTCTGGGATTGCCCTTTCCTGGAGGTGATGTTTGCAGCTCACAGTATGAGGTTACAGCAGCAGCACTGTCACTCATGCCATGCAATCATGTGATACCTCATCCATAGAAAATGTTAAAAGTGCTCACAAAATCAGAAGTTGCAAAGGTTTTTGTTTTTTTAAACATATAAAGACTTCATCTTAAGTTTTGTTGACTGGTTAAAAACACTCTCAAAGGGTAACTGGAAAGGATCTGGGCCATCTGTATTTACTCTGCATCACTACTTCTAAGCCTGGCCTTACTCCAATTGGAACTCCCTCTTTAATCCAAATTTCCAAGAGAAAAAAATGCTGGAGCCCCTCTTTAAACTGTGTATTCTGCATATTATTTTCACAAGATGAAGTTTTGGAGAGGTCTACTTAGACTTAAAAGTTCTAGAGGAAGCCAATTTCCACTGCCTGAATGGTATTTTTATTCTCAGTCCGGTCTCGTTGAGCTCTATTCCCCAGAAAGAATCAAGCCATTTAAAATGAACAAGTTTTTGCCTTACCTTCAACTTTTGATAATGAGGAAGGCTGCTGCAATGGGTCTTTTTTGCAACATCTTCATTTGTGTAGAACAGGGAACACAATTTGCAATAAAACCCTGTTTTGGGTACCACATAATTCACACCTAGAGGAGTAAACACCACAAAATAAACTAAGAGATCTACTCTACATCATTTCTTTTAATGTCATATGTCATTTCAGCTAAATCTTAAAACCATAATTCACTTTACATTAAAAGCTGCTTTATCTTTAAAAGTCTCTATTTTAGTTTAGTCAAACAGGGGCCTAGTAGTAACTAAATATGTGCAGGCTTTTGGTTGTTTTTTAATTTAAAAATCAACCTTTCAGATTAAGGGTCCATTTTGTTTGTTCCTTCAAAAGAACTCACAACGTTTTGTGATCAGTTTTGGAGTATTTAATATGACTGAACTATTACCACTGTTGTGCTTTGTGCTAGCAATTGAATTTGTGTTGCTAAAAGATACATCTTTCAATTTCTGTTGAAAGAAATCTAAGGAAAGGGTTATGAAAAACGCTATGAAAATAAGGAAAAAAGAAAGAAAATACTCGGTTTAGGGCAGGAGTGAAGAAGGGGCGAAGAGGGGGAAGCCCTAAAATGAAAGGCTATGGGGCAAATGTGTTGCCAAAAATAAAAGTCAGATGAAATGAGAAATGCTACCGCAATGCACAGACATTTTGGAAAAGAAATGGAAAGAGCCTTACCAACAGGAATGTTTGGTTGGTATGGGCCAATCCTGAACTCATCTGGGACAAGAGGTTTCTCCTGGACACTCTTTGTTTCCTGCTCGCCCTGGGGCTCTGTGCTTTCCTGGGTGTTTTTCTCAGGATCCTGTGCTGTTGTAGCATCAGAAGCTTCAACACTTTCAGCCTTGGCGTTCTCCTCGCTTTTCGTTCCATTTTCTAACGTTTCACTCTCCTGCTCGGGCTCCTCAATCTTGTCCACCTTGATCTCTGCCAGGCTGTCCTCGCTCTTGCCTGCAGCCTTGGCCGCCAGCCCCGACTTGCGCAGCTTCTGGTGCTCGGAGTCCTCTTCGTCGCCCACCTCGTCCAGGGTGACAAAGCCCTCCATGCTGCGGGGGAAGCCGCCCACGTAGCGCTGCGGGGACAACGGGCTGGGTCAGCTCAGCCTGCAGGGCTCCCCTCAAACCCTCCTCAGCTTCACAACACAAACACCTTCTCCAAACTCTTCCTCCAAGAGCTGCCTCACTCACTCAAGCTGTGACTCAAGGTTTAACCAGCTCCTCTTTGTACCCCACTGCACCAGAATCAAGGATTCCCTTTCACAGTTTTTTTTCTTTGCATCGTGAGGTACCACTGTTTCACCATATCAACATTTCAACTTAAGAATAGAGCAAAACTCACAAATTCTGAAGCTGAAAGTTCTTTTAACATGAGTACCTTAAGTGAAACTGATTTTGAAGTGCACAAATTTTGTTTCTATTTGAGAGTCCCCTAAAATCGTTGAATTCATGCCTGAATAGAAGCTAAAACCATACCAGAACTATTCTGTCCCCACTAATGGTATGAAAGTACATTAAAAATACTTAAAAACTCTCTTCAACCAGTAGAAAGCTTAGAGCATACACAGGAAACCAACCACTAAAACACAAACAAAACCAAACAAAAACCAATCCAAACCCACCAACCACCTGAGCCCTGTGATGGCCTCTTAAAATCCAGGTTTCATTAGAAGAGGGACTGTCTAAATTCCGAATTTTTGGAAATGCTCCTGCTGATACGGAGATATCACTATTCCACATACTTAACAGGAAGTGTGAGTAGGACTGAAGCAACATTAGCTTTGTGAATGTGGGTGTTCAAGGAATGAAGTTTGGGTCAGTTTATCACAGCCAGTATCCACATACTAATAAAGAACACTAAGAAAACTGGGAAATGCCATTTGATTGGCCAGGATCCATCTCAGCACCATTAACCAGGTTCCTGACAAGGATCCCCCAAAACTGAGATTTGAATTATGAGGTGCCACATTCTCCTTCTCTGTGGAGCCCCTGGGGTTTGCTTTCAGCTCAGAGATCAACTGCCCTGAAAGGCATTAATGTGACACTGCAGGACTGAGAATGAGATCCATGCACATCTCATTCATTCATTAATTAGGAATATGCCTGATTTTCTTGCAATACAACATTTCAAGTCAACAAATTACTAAAACTTTGCACACAACTCCACAGAACTGAGTACAATTAACCAAGCAGGTAGGACATAAAACCCATGAGTGTGGGATTATGTGAGAAGAGGGGAATACACAGAAAGTAGCCTGTGACTGGCAACACCTTGAAGGCAATTATTTTCTTTCTACAGGGGGAAAGGGGCCCTGGCTACCTGCCTACCTCTCAGTGTAAGGTGCAGCTGCTGTACATCTGATTCTGTCCAAGCCCAGATTAGCCTCAAGTCTCCTGCAAATTATTTTTTGAACATCATTTCTGGGCTCAAGGGTAACTACCGCCAATTCTCAGAGAAACTGCTTGGGAGAACACAGTTCCTGGCTAAGCATTAGTCAAAAAAAGGGTGTAGAGAAAAGCAAGCAAATCTCCAGCAAGCAACAAGGGTAGAAGCCCACAAGTTAAAGGCTTCTGTCAAAGCAGAACCAGGGATTTTAACTGAATCCATGTGCTGGTTACATGCAGTGAGATCTTCCATTTTCTTCACAGGATCTTTAACACCTGCTCCTCTCCAGACAGGTGTGTTAAAGACTCACAGAGGAAGGTCTGCAACAGAATGTACATGGTGTGCTACCTGAGTTAGACTGGGCATTCCCCACTCAGCACTTCACTGTGTGAGTTACCTTTTTCAGCTTTTTCTTGGCTGCTGGAGTGGCTGCAGCATTCCCCTCAGTTTTTACAGTCGCATCATCAGGTGTGTCCTTTTTCTCCTCAGTAGCCACATCAGTTAAATTGGCAACATCTGCATCCTCTCCTGCTGAGCTGCCACTTTCTAACAGTGCTGCTGCCTCCTCCTCATCCACCAGCAGCTCATCTTCAGACTCCAGGAGTAAACTGGGCTCGTCCTGCTCTGCCTGTTCCCCGCTTTTGGCACCTGAAGGCTCAGCAGCATCCTCTTGTTTCTCCTCTTTCACTTTTTCTTCTGCATTGCCACTTTCAGGTTTCTGAGCAGCTTCTGTTTTGGACTTCTTATCACTGGGAGAATCTTTGCTGTCTGGGGAATATGTTCTCTTTCTGTAAAGAAGAAAGAACATTGTTGCTTGTAAACCTGGAGAGAGCCCAGAAATTACTAAAGAAACAGATCGTATTTCTCTAGACAAGCCTGGAAACTATTGTTTCAGTTCAGAAAATGGAAGGCTGAGGGAAGCTCTGAAGGACACCATTCTTCAAATATACAAAACGTTGTTCCAAGCAGAAATTATCCTTACAAGACAGGACAACTGCTTGTGGGTTTTAAATTGCAGGAAAGCAAGGCTGATTAGGGACTGCAAAGGATTTCCTGAGGAGCCTGAAGAGGCTGTGAAATCTCCATCATTAGAGGAAGAGGGTGGGTAGCATATTGCAAACAGTTTATCTCTGGGCACAACAACCATTTCATCTCAAAGCTTGCCTGACTTTTTTGTATTGTTTCCATACTCTGAATAAGGTATTTTCATATTTCTTTTTGACAACATTCTGCTTTAACAATAGGAAATTACCTGGTTTTATCCTTTTTCAGCAGTTCAACTCCTTTGTTGGGAATCTAAAATAAAGTTTAAAAATCTGTGAGTCATAGCAAACTATGACTTAAACAACTGCTGCAGCATGAATTCAGACCAGAATCCAATCCAGCCAAGTGCTTCCAGCTACATGAACCCCCAGGAACTCTGCCCATGCCACCCACCAAAAGATCAGTAAACCTTTATTTCATGTCAGACAGGACCTGACCAACCTAGAAATCTCCTGCCTTTATTCACAGTAATTATTCAATACAAAACAAATAGGATATTCCTGCTCCAGAAAATTCACACACAATTCCTGGTTTGTTTATGAACCCACAGCATGTGGTGCAGGCATGGACACAGATCAGTCTCAATCTGTACTTTTCTCCCTGTCATTAGTGGAAAACCTTTGGCAGACTCCCACCACTTCACCTGTTTATGAATTACTGAGCAGGAAAAGTCACTTGTAGGCAGTAACAAGGAAACCTATTCAAATTGCCACTAAGTGCTCATTTTGCTGCACTACCATGTGCAACAGCAAGATTTCTTAATGCTCCACAACAAACCCAGTGTTTCTAGGAGACAGCCTGACTGTTCAGATTTCTCCTGCTTTTATTATCACAGAATTTTATTATTATCACAGAATATTCTGAGTTGGAAGGGACCCATAAAGATCATCAAGCTGAATCCATAACCTTGGTGTTATCAGCACCATGCTCTGACCAGCTGAACTCATCTCAGTTTTCTACCTGCTGTCCCAGTCTGATGAATAAACACCTATAATTGCATGAATATTATCATGGTGTTACATAAAACACCCCTTCAGTCAACCTTTCCCTCCTTTAGATGAGCTGCACAGGCAGAGGTGCAGTTCTGATGTATTTTACATTTTCACAAACCTTCTTCATTTTCAGAGAAGAGGAAGAAAAGAAGAAAGGAACCCTCATTACAGAACGCTCTAAATGGAAGAATTTTAATTAAAATCTACATAAGTTACTCTAAAATCTGAATTACAGTAGTTGTTTGGGTTTTGTTTAATCTGAAAGGAATATCCTTTAACTTGTCCTCATAACACCACTCGTGCCAAGTAACTGCACTTGAAGAGCCAGAAAATACCAGACAGCTGTTCCATTTTACAAGCAACACTCACTTTTCAATAAGCAATGGTGTCATCTACTTCCCTTTACATCTTCAATTACAATTAAAAAAAACCAAACCAATCCTTACCCTTAACACCAGCTTCTTGTACTTTTCAGATAAATCCACTTTTACACATCTGCCCTGGAACCAAAGTGCTTTGTTGGCACAATGTTCAACCATGGCCAAAGCATCTTCTCTGGTCTCCATCTCAATAAAGGCCTGAGAAGAGTAAAACACACATAAAAAGGACTCTGAAACACACAACACTTTTCCAGGCAAAGTTAAACACAGCACTTCCAAATACTGAAACAAAATGATGAGGTTCAGCTTCATCCATTCTCTCCAAACATTTTAACATTGATCTACAAACCCTAGCTTTTCAATTCAGTACATCTGCCCCACAGACAGTTCTGAAATTAAACTGGCATTTAAATCAACTACCAAAAAAGTCACCAGAAAGTAAAATATGATTGAAATAACAAAGTACCAGGACAATGAAACTCTTATATAGTGCTTATGTACCTGGGAATTTCAGGGGAGCTGTGAAACTACCCCAGTATTTTGTTTTTGGTTTTTGAGAGAAGCCTGAAACAGAAAGGCAGCAACTGCTGCTCCTCCTGCTTTGTGAGATCCTCCTGGGAACAAGCCTATGGCACGCTCAGGTTGCTGAATGAGCTTTAAACAAACACATATGGGTTGGAGGATCCTTGCCAGAACACTGAAAGCTGTTTCAGCAGCCTACTTAGACAGAAAGGGATTGTGTTTTTCCAGTGAAATAAGGTCAGGGAGGACTTCCTAGGGGTCACACAATAGTTGAGTAGTTTTTCCACTTTTCAAGTGTGCCATTAGGGGATTCAGGTACCCATCTCTTTGAAAAAGCAGTGGAACTTCCTATTCAACTCAAGAGAACAATGAACTGGGACAGTATAGCTTAAAAAAAATTAGAGCTAAATAGTTTAAACTCCTGTGTATTTATAGAAATGTCCATGCTCATCCAAAGCATTTTACTATACACATGTAATGGTCTGTCTTCAAACCTTTCTTTTCCAAGCTAGAGAAGCACAGCAGGACTGCTTTTGTTTAGTTTTAAACAATGAAAAATAGCAGGTAGATAGAAGAAACATAACGGGGTGGAATATATTTGTTTATGTTCCATAGGTAATGGCTTTTCAGCCCTAAAAAACCAGACCCAAGGCTCCAAGAAATCTGCATAACCTAACAGTGAGAAGCCTCCATGCTAAAACATCTTTTTCCTGTTTTTAAAGCAGCTCATATTCCAGGACATTTCACAGGATGCCCCACATCAACCCCCAACCCACAGATCCTGGGTCATTTCCAAACCCATACTGGAGCAGAAAGTCCACACGTGCCCCAGGCTGAAGGTGTAATTTCATAATTAAACCCCCCGCAAAGCCTGCCCCAGGGGGTTCCCCTGCAGTCACCTGGCTTTTCATTCTCATGAGGATGTAGTTCTTGATCTTCCCGTAGGGCTCAGCCAGTTTGAGCACGGCGTTGTCGGAGTACCCTGAGTGGGGCAGGTTGCTGAGGTGGATCACACGACCAAGTTCTGGTTTTGGTGGCTCAGTCTTTTGGTCAGGTTTACCCTCAGGTTTCTAAGATTAAAAGGGAATGACATTTTTTAAAGACCTATATATAAAATATAAATAGTTGGCTGTCCCTTGATTAATTTGATACAACTGAAAAGCACAGAAATTAAGAATAACTTAAATGTAGCAGCCTCATAACACTGACTGCCCCAGATTAAAATAAGGCAATGCTAAAAAAAGCAGAAGAGTTTTACCTTTATTCTCTTATATTTCTGTGACAAGTGGACTCTGACTGGTTTACCAAACACCAGGGCAGGTGTTGTTGAGTAATATTCAACTGCAGCCTGGGCATCTTCAGTGGTTGACATTTCAATAAATGCCTGAAATCATACAAAACCAAATTAAGTGCTGGTCCTTCAAGAATCTAATTTTGTTTCAGATTTTCAGGGTCATCCATGCTTTCTTTTAAAAGTAACTGATTCAGAAATGAAAACTGCTTTTTGGTTACATGAACTGACTTGCAGAACTTGGCATGAATTTCAGATATTTATTTAGGTGCACAAACAGAATTATTTTGTTTGTTTACATTCCACCTAAATTTGGATTCAAAACATTCAATTGCTTCCTGCTTTTTCACTTCTATGGTATTGCCTTTTTCACACCTCAAAATAAGACACACTATATAATACAAACTAAGACCAAGTAAGTTTTCACGTGGTTTTAGAACAAGAGCAGAATGTGGTGTTGTTGAGAAAGCAATGAGCAACCAACAAGGAGGATTTTTCATTATTTAAGTGAAAATGCAGCAGTGTAGCATTTCTGGAAACACACTCCTCCTTTCCCACATGACCCTGATGACAGATCTGCCATCTCACTGGTGGCTGAGCAAGTCCTTTTCCAAAAACAAAGCTCAAACAGTGTCACAAAGCCCACCAGAGACAGCAGCAGTGCCCTGGGACCCAACCTTACCTCATTGATTTTGTTTAGAATCAGGTGATTTGTGATTATCCCAAAGGGTTCAACGAGCTGCAGCAGCTGATACCTCAGGTTCTTTCCCCTCTGGAAATCCATGATGTGCACAACTCTGCTTGTTTCCTGTTGAAGACAAAGCACTTGTATGAAAAGCCTTGTGTACCAGTTAACCTAAAGTCTGCCAAGGCTCTGCTCTACTGATTTAATTTTTTAAATTTTAACGTTTTTTTTATATCTATCTTCACAAGTGATCAAAACAAGATGCATCCGGAAAAGGCACAGAATTTCTAGGGATTTCCAGAGCAAGATGCCTGCCATACCAAAGCTGCCTTTCCTTAAGTTCATGTCCCACAGCTTCATCATAAAGAGAACCTAAAAAAGTTCTGTACAGTTTTGGAATAAATATTCTATAAAGTACTCAACACAACAAATCCCTGAATCTCATGACAAAGCTTCAATACTTCCACACAAATAAATTCTAAAATCTCACTTCTAAAGACAATCAATTCATTAAAAAAAACTCAAACAAAACCCATGCCTTAACAAAGCACAGAAAAATTATACAACAAAAATGTGAGTTTAAAAAAAAAGAATTTTAATACTAACCACTCTGCCCTTCTGCATGTGTCTGGGTCCTTGCATATTTCCATTTCCAGCTCCTTTAAGAAATTAAAAGAATGAACAAGCTTAGTTCAACCTGTATATCTGGGATTAACATGTCTCATCACGAGTTCTGAAAAGATGTCACTTGTAACGCCAAACCAGAATGAGATCAAGTTCTAAAAACTAATTATTTCATTGCAGTCTAAAAAGGCTTTTCATTTATTTCAGAGCTGTTGTAACTTGGGGTCCTCACTCCTGCTCTTCACTCTGACATTAGAGAAAGAGCTGCATCTATTGCTGTTCAGGAACAGCAGAGAGTAAGTACAGCCCATTGAAAAAATATCTGTTTAAAATAAGATTTGCCAGAAGAAAACATCTCTGTACACACAGGATGCGATATTCCTTTTACACTTTTTACAATTGAGGGTTTGAGTTCTAAAATATCACCAATTCAATCACAATAGCCATTAAAAAAAAACAAACCAAAAAACCCCACAAAAAAGTCCTTTCAAACAATTTGGCTTATAGGTAAATTTGAGATATTTTGCAAACTTAATGGTGTTATTTTAATGAAATTAGTATGAATGCATCTATCATCTAAAAAGTGCCTAAAATACTTGTACTGTCAGGCTATCCAAGTAAATTAATTAGTTTTGCTCTTTTAGTCATTTGAACTGTCCAAAAGGTAGGAAGTTGAGCATCAGGCAAGAACCTGCTTCTTAGCCTCCCCTCCTGAGAGGAGAGGCTTGCATCATCCATCCTCCTACTTCTCACTGGCTATTCCAATTTATTTCTCAAATTCACTTGAAATTAGGGGGGAAAACACTTAAGATACTGAATCTTCTGAGTTTCACCCAGAAGACTCCACCAACATGTACCTACTCAGAAGACAGACACAGAAACCTCCTAGACAGGAAATAAAAAGTGCTGAACACGTGTAGATTAATCTTAGTTAAAAATCACCAGCCACAGGGAGCTGGGGGCTGGCAGAAAGGTGAAGTGTGGGAACTCAGTGCCAGTCTTTAGTCTCTCCTGGGCCAAAGGATTTCAGTTCTAGAGCTGAGAAAAGTGTTTTCCTTTGTTATTTTAAAACAATGGTAGCAAATTAAAACAAGAGTAAAAAAACCTCAAAAAACAACCTAGTAAGAAGTTAAAGCTGGTGAAAGCAGGTGCCTGCTGAGGTTACCTCTGGGCCCAACAGGAGGTCCTCCAAGGTGGAATGGAGGTGGTGGTGGTCCCAAAATTCCCGGTGCAGGGTTTGTAGATTGCTGCAACATAAAGGGATCACCCCTGGAAAGAGGGCAAAACACACTGTTATTTTAAACTAAAAAACTGTGAAGCTTTCATTCAGAGCTTCTATGCAGACAATTCAGGCTGCTTTTAATGCTGCCCTTCAACTAGAAAACAAAGGGAGGAATCCATCTGAACCAAAGGAGATGTGTTGTTGCACATAAAATGTTAGGAATGTCCTCTGCTTCAAATAAACAACTATAAATACTTCAAAATTAATTACTACTTACATTCCATGTCCTGAATCACTGTCAGGATTCCATTCTGGGTATCTTAAAAGAAACAAAATTAGAAGAAAATATAAGAGAAATGCAGTCTCCTGTAGCTGTTTAACACTTTTCACACAAGCAGCAATACCTGGAGGTGTAACACAGCTGGTGCACTCCAGGCCCAGTGCCAGAGCCATGAGCAGCACTGACAGAATTGCTGTTCTTCAGGACAAACTCCCTACTCTGTTTGCAGAACTGCTGCTTTTACAACAAAAAGGTACACCTTGGTATCAGTAACTAAATTACAAGAGATTCTCAACTGCAGAGATCCAGCTGTTACATATACCTCACTAGGATTCCTAAGCTATGAACCAGGATCCCTCTTTGTCCTGCAGATGCTCTAAGTTGTTTTTACTCCCTCCAAGGCACAGTACGTTTTCTAAACCTGCTTTGTGCAACAGTTATTTAGAATCAGGAACATCTTGAGCTGGAAGGGACCCATAAGGAGCATCCAGTCCAAGTCCTGGCCCTGCACAGACACCCAGCAATGCCAGGCTGTGCCTGAGCTGTCCCAGGACTGAGCCCTCCTCCCCAGTTACTGTACTTGAGTTCATACATTTCGAGCAGCAGCTGACAGCGGCGGCTGTGAGTCGCTCCATTGATGTGATGGTTCCACTCCTGCAGCAAAGTAAACAAGGCACAATTAGCAGCCACACATGGCAGTCCTTCCCACCAAGTCATGGCCTAGAGAGCAGCATCTCCTCTGCTAAGCTGGAGTTTTGCAGATCAATAAATAATGGAATTTGTGGTGCTTTGATGAGACACTGACACTGGACCTACCTCTACCCTGCTAACCTGGCTGAAAAGTGTCTGATGGGCCTCAGAGTGCAAAGCTCCCTGGAAAACTCCAGCCCAGGCAGACAGGGCCATGGCAGCCTTTGGAACTCAAGGCTGAGTGTTTGTCTTCAGGCATTTCAGAATTTCCTCCACTCTCTGCTTCATTCCTCAGACTTCTACAGATTAGTATGAAGTAAACACTCCAATTTTGAGAACCATAAAGAGGGCAAGAAATTGCACGGAATTCAGAAAGGAAAGACTAAAAGAAATCAAAGTGCATAGCTAGGACAAACTACACGTATACAGGTGAAATATAAAATATATGACCACTCAAGGGGAATAATCTAAGAAAAAAGCAGTTCTTAATCAAGATGGTACAAAGGAGAAATAATGAAATTAAACCAAATCATGCAGGTAAAACCCCTGCCGGTTCTGGTTTTAGCACTAGAAAGGAACGATGGACTTCTACTTTTTCTCTGCAGACTGTTTTAACTACAAAGGGAGTTATTTATTGTAGTGCCTGATCTCTGTATCTTTACATTCTTACAAGTCTGTGCTCTGCTCACTTTTGTGAAGTGACAGCAGCTCTGGAGTTTCCCTGCTGCACTGGGAGCCCCAGACTGACCTTCACTCTGCTGCTCCTCAGGGAGGACAGGGACAAGCAGAGATAAACAGGGGGGAGTCATTCAAGAACCTTGGGGCTGAAAGTTTTCTTCAACAGAAGGTTTTTTCTTATCAGCCACATTTTCAACTATGAACACAAAGTGCACTGGCAACTGCTTTATGTGGCTCTTCTTACATCTCTGTTTCTGCTCAGCACTCATAAAGGATTTTTGCCCAACTCCTAATCTTTCCAGATTTTGGTCTCTGCTCCACTGCAGCCATCCTGGATACAATGAGACATTCCCAAGGCTCACTGTAGTGTTTCCATATGTTAAATGCCTACCCTGCACTTCCCACAAAGGAGAAAAATCTGGATTTAAAGTCTTTCATAAAGTACGACAATATTACCCCCATGATGAAATCATCCCTTTTATCAAGATGTAAAATGAGAGCACCACTTTTTCTTGTTAACTGCAGAAGATGTAGGCTCTGCAACTATAAATAGGCTGGCAATTAGGATGAAAAATACCCACCAAAAAAAAAATATCTATGAACCATTCAATATGGAGTTTAGTCAGTTCAACACTACACTCTAGAAAACAGTCCTTTAAACCCCAAACCCCTCTAAATTTGGGGGCATAGTCAGAAAAGCCTCAGTGGCTGGTTCTGCCAGACATAACATGCTTTGAATCTGCCTCAACACAATTTAAAACCATACTAAACTGATGTAGAAGTTATCTGCAAACTACAGGCAAAGTTTGGGAGATTTAATTCTCATTCAGATGCTTTTAAATTGGCAAAAAAGGGGGGTGTGACTTATAACTTCAGATTTTTCTTCTCCCCCAGGGATGAACGTTTCATTACACAATTCTTCATCTGGATTCTTTGCTGCCTGCACCCACTTGGAAGCATCCTTTCCCCAAGGTGTAGGGGCACCAGGTTATTTGTATTTACAGGAACTCATTAACACAAAGGCCCCAAGATCAGCAAGAGAAAACCTGAGCTGAGTTTCTGAAAACCCAGATTCCCCTCTGGCTCGCTCGATGTAGCCAGAGGACACGCTGTTCCTCACAAAATGAGGCCACACTCCAGCACCTAATTTTAGGCAGCTCTCTCCCAGGGCCACAGCCAGGTTCTCCCTCTGAGATGTACCAGGTTCAAGTGTTTAACCTCCAAATTCATCAGCCTTTGTCTCTGGCGGGAAAACAATCCCTCCATGTCTAACACCTCCTTCCCTGATAAAGGGATCAGGACTGACAAAATGCCTGAAGTAACTGGGGCACAATTTACTTCACAGACAGAAAATAAACTCGGTCTTAAAATACACACACATCAAATTAAAGAAGCAATTAAGAACATCACTAAAATAAAAAAAACACCAGAAGACGAATCTGCCAATTTAAGTTACACTAAGGATGTTTAGCACCTTGCTTTCCACTTAAAATACATATGGCTTGATCAAATACTTTTAAAAATCTGTGATATTCTTATTTGGAGGTGGGGAAAACAAGATTTTGTTTACAGTAATAAATTTACATAGTCCCAGCTATGAAAAGCATTCCCTTTCTGCTTTCCATAAATTTCAGTTCAAATCAGATTACTTTAAAAGTTATGTTTTACGTGACTTGATTTTGTGGGAGACACAAAATAAGGAATTCTGCAATGGTTGGGTATGCAAAGCAGAGGAAAGAAGGAGAGAAAGAGAAAAATTCTTGTGGTGACAATTTCTGGAATTAGAAATAAAGCCCCAACTTGGGTCCTAAGAACCAGATGATCCAATCACAAATATTTTATGGTGTACTAGCAGTTTTGAAGTCAAAATACATTCCTAAAAAAAAAGTTTTCCATGTTACAGAAGAGGTCAGCCACTTAGGTTATGCTGTTAAAAGAATTTGGTATTTCTCATACCTGGAAAGGTATTTCCATGTGGATATCCTTTCATTAGATCTGCACTCCAAAGCACACTAAGAGCCATGAGCCTTTAAAATAAAGCGCTAAAATGACCCCTACTTACAGGATTACTCGTTGCCATCTTCAAGGGCCTCAGAAGTTAATATTTTCAATCTAACCAAATGAAGTCCTTTTACAGAACTGAGCATGGCAGCTAAACTGTTAACACTTCAAACTTTGGTGAAAATAAACGTCAAATACAGGAGACAAGAAACCTGGATTACTGTATTTTATATAAAAAGTAATTAAAGCAACACACGTTCATAAACTGGCAGATCAGGTGGAGCCATACAGCATGTGCTCTACAAGTGGTTTGATCCTTTCCTTGCAGGGACAGAATGATTCTCATGTTTCAAAAAGATCAGATGTACAGAACAGCACTTTTTGAGAGGTAACTGTAAAGAAATGGTTAGTAACAGCAATTCCACATCGTATCAATTTCACAGTAATAGCATGTATTACGTTTTCAACTGAAGGCCTTCCAGCTAATTAGCCACTAATTGTGACAAGAGGGGCACCGTATTAGCCAATTAGCCAATTAAATTGCCTAGTACACTGGAAATCAGCAAGATGAGTACATTGGAAAAGCTGCAAGTGAGAAGGCTCTGAAAACACCATGTGAACCATGGGGAGTAACCTGCTCCCTTTGCAGAGCTGCACAGGGCGTGGATAACTAAGAGGGAAGTCTCAGCATCACTGAACACACCCGAAGATCCACTCTACTCATGAGCCAAGTAAAGAACACTACGAGGAACACAGAGCAGGATACTGCAACAGCAGACTGATTGCTCGGAGAGTCTACAGGGATAGATGCAACATGTGACAATAAAAAGTGAGTCTGAAGTGTTCTAAGAAAGTTGTGAAAAAAGGAGAAAAATGACGACAAATTTCAGTCATAGTATGAGATAGAGTGTTAAAGTGAAATTAAAAAGGCAAGAATGAGCTAATCTAAAATGTGTTTTTTTACTTTTGTAAATAAGTTCCAGGGCTCTACATTAACTCTTTCCCTCTGGACAGGGAAAAAGCAGAACTGTGCAAGAATGCATCTTAACTACATATAAATCAGCAATCAAGACAGATGTGGAGGAGAGCTGAAACTAGCTTCAGTAGATACACTGCAAAAAAACCCCAAACCAATAAAAAAATACCAAAACCCACCCCAAAACTGCTTGAATGCCAGATGTTTGTGGTTAAGAGAACATGTAGATGTAAAATATAAACAAGATATCCCACTAGATGATAGCTGTTTGACTTGAAGTTAAGCAATTGGGGCAAATAAAATACATTAATGTAAAGCCCTGGTTTACAACGTTTGACAACAATTACCTTGCAAATAAACCAAGTGCCTTTTTCACTCTCAAACCAACTTTCAGATCATTTCAAAAGCAACCAGGCCATAGAAATAATTAAAGAAATAGGTAAAAACAGAACAGATACTACAACGTAAAGGAAAATAGAAGTATCTGGTGCATAACTCACCTTATTAGAATGAACTGGCATATCACATATAGAGCACAGATGGGGATAACCCTTCGGTAAGAATCCATGGAAGTCTTCAATATTGCTATTTGGAGGAGCACCTCTCTTTTTCTCAAAGAGAGATCTCTCGGGACCAGGACCACGACCCATTCTGTCATACTCACTGTCAAATTTATGATAGTTATGCGAAGTCTCACCATAAAAAGATTCATCCCTACACCTTTCTCCATCTCTCAATCTGTCATCTTCATAATCCATTCTGTCATAATAACCAGATTCTTGAGAACGACTTCCATGGTCATAGTCAACCACTGGGTTGAGACTAGGACCACGATCATCAAAGCTATCTCTTCTAAAATGCCTTTTTTCTTCCCAATCATCCCTAGGTACTCTGTACGGTGGTTCCCGTGTGGATGATCTGCCATCTCTACCATAACCTTCTTCAGCTCTCCTCCTTTTAAGTTGTAGAAGGATCTGAGGCAAGTTTTCAGGAGTGATCTTGTCCTCGGGATAGCGACTCAGTTCATCTAAGTCTCTAGCAGACAGACCAAAGCTGGCCAAAATGTTTGTGGCCTGGTCTGCATCTCCACGGTGCTGAGAAGACAAAGGGAGCGGACCTCTACTTCCAATGTTAAATATAGACTGCAAATTATGGGAAGAGGTACTACCAGAAGACAGTGCACTATGAGATCCTTGTTGGTTCAATGAAGAACTCATTCCAAGATTCATTAAGCTAGCAAGGCGTGCAGTACCCTGGTTCATCCTTCCAAGAGATGCTGGCATATTTAAAGACTGGGTAGCAGCAGCAAGAAGGCCTATTCCTGCAGAGAGGTCACGCCCATGACCTTGTGAATCCCTACTCAGAGATGACTGCTGGAATGACTTGGACATTGTAGAACTAGAGCGTGTCTACTTTATGGATCAAAAAAAATTCTTTTTTTTTTAGTTTTTTTTTTTTTAAGATGGCTGCAAAGAGAGCTCACACTAGAAAGCTAGGCAAACTTCACTTCAAAAACGGTAACGCCAAGAAAGAGGATCAATAATGACTGCAGATCTTCTTCAAGCTGAGAAACACCAGACAATTCTGTAGAAAAACAAGCAGTTTTAGTCATAAATCCCTTTAAACAGATGCAGTTTTAAACTTATGCATCATGTTGATCTAAAAAAACATTAAAGATCTCAGTCTTACAAGGTTTTTATCACATAACAGATTCAAGAGATACCCAGAACCTACATATATTATTGCAGATAAAAATACAGTAGTGTTTCCTATATATACTATTCTTCCACAAAAAGCTACTTTCACACTGAAGAAAAGTGAATTTCAGAAGTTTGCGATGTCTGAAAGCATCTATAAAGTTAACTGACATGTAAGCCTTGATCTCTGGTTAATGGTTTTGTTCATACCCTACATTACTGCACTGTGTCTGTGAGAAGAACACAAAAACTTAGGCCCATAGAATCCAAGATGACTTTGGCATGTAACACATATTTGAAAATGAAACCTGTACCACCACAGAACAGGACGAAAGGAAGTTAAAAGTAACTGAAGTTTGGGCAAAAAGTTTCTGCTATAAGATCTGCAAATAAGACCAAACTTAATATTCAATCTTTAGGCAGTAAAATTCCAATTACTGATGTGAAGACAGACGTGAACAAGAAAAACAAGTTTTACATTTTGCAGGAAGTAAACAAGACCTCTTGTTCCAATTGCAGTTACACTGCTAACAGCATTTGAGAAGGGATTCTTTACTCTGTTTCATGGCACCTGTGATATCAGCCTGTACTCTCAGAGCTCAAACTACACAAGGTCAGGCTTAGTGCTGGGATGGGAGACCCAAGGAAAACCCTGCTCCTGCAGGAAGAGACCCCAGTGAGTCAGGAGATGGCACCACATCACAGTAGCCCTGGCTGGTACCAGCACTGCCTGCTGGGGCTGGCACTGACACCGTGACCACTTGTGGGAGTTAAAGATCCTAAAACATTGCTCACAAGACAGAGGTGAATCTTTAGTGTCCCACTAAAATACTAACCTAGCACTCAAATATTTGGTTCAACATGAAGTTTTAACTGAACAGTCTATCAATACCAACAGCACGCTGCAATGAATATATTTCATACAACGTTCTTATAGTGCAGAGCAGAAATAAACTGTAATACTTCACCCCATCCTCCTCCAGCCCTGGGACAGATACACGAAGTTTAAAGCAATTCAACACATGTGACAATATTCCAGCAGGAATAATCTGTTCTTGGGTGCCCTTTCCAGTGTGGGCAGAGCAGTTCTGCTTCTCCAGCACCGCCACCGAGGAGCATATCAAACACAGAATCACTTGGAAAAGAAACAGGCACAGACAGCACAGCTGCAAATGAAGTCAGCTCCCAAGAGAACAGGTATGTTTGGGGAGGAATGGAAAGGACAAAATGAATGCAAGGACTTCTTGAAGAGACCAGTTCTGCAAAAGGCAATGGCTCTTTTACTGGAAACAGAAAGAAAAAGGCAAAGGTTAGGAACAGGTCTCTGTCCCCACTGCCTGCTCAATCCACAGCCTGTTCCAACAGTGCACAAAGCTGAAAAGCACTTGGGTTTTCTTTCTCAGTAGGAGCACATTACAAAATTATGCATTTATGTAAAAAAAATAATGGATTCCCTGAAAAGTACACAAAATACACATAACTCCCACAACTCCGCCTTTGCAAAGTAACTCCTTTATACAATTTGCTACATACTTTGTTATCAATGCATCTAAACTCATTTCAGCTACGTTTTTAAGATTCACATACACTGGAATCACCTAAAGGAAGCTTAAATGTGTGACATTTGTAAAGAATAAGAGATTAAGAAACATGGGGATGAAAAGAAGTTTGAAAGTTCTGAGGCAGAAGACAGAAAAACGCTGCAGAAAGCTTCAGAGGAAAACAGTAACACAGGGGGAGCATACCAGGTGAATTCTAAGGGAGATGTCCCAGAGAAGGGGGCCACACTGGGGAACACCAGAACACAAAGCATTGAAGATCTATATTGTAAAAATCAAGACTCTTTTGTGTTCAAACAGAGAGGAACTCTTAACATTCACCTGGGTACCATGCTTTTATTTTACATTCATTCAGTATTCTTCAAAGTACTTTTATGACAGTTTTACAAGTTAATCCTTACTCATTCCATTTTTACACCTCAGTTTCCTCCCAGTTCATTCACACACTTTCAAAAGGGTTTGAAGCTGAACTTACTGGGTTCTTCATGAAATCAGCTACTCCAGAGGGCTTTCTGAGCCTGAAGTGATTCCACAGATACCCCCATGGTCAGGACAGGCTGGCTGCGTCCTGCTGTTAGTGCAAGGACCCACACTATTCAAGTTTCCACTAAATCAGGAAAGTTCTCCACTTTTCCAGAACACCCTTTTATTTGAACAAATGCTCCCTAATCCTCTTGTCACAGCTGTCAACTGGCCGTTCATTGTGTGCTGCTGCAGAGATTAGCAGGGAACAAACCCCATGGCACCCTGGCCTGGCAGGACCAGGGCTGCAAGAGCCGAGGGTGCCATGCTGACCCCACAGCAAAGCTTTACAGAAGCACACTGAGCTCCTGCAGCTCCAAACACTCAGGGAAGGGGCAAAGGGAAAAATAAAAACAGGAAAGATGGGAGAAAAACCAAGACAAAGACACAGACAGGGACAATCTTATGGAAAAGCATGAAGTGGGACAGTAAGACAAGTGTATGATGAAGACACAGCACACACTGGCAATTGGTGCTAGTCAGGAAATGTCCTACACCCAATTAGGTGAGGGTATAATAAACTTAAATAAACAAGTTTGAATAGCCTCAAAAAACTACTATTTATCACACCACTCATCTTGCAACGGCTGCACTCATTCCTTACCAAGCCCATCCTTTTAAGACAACGAAATGAGGTGGGGGAAGAGCTCTACCCTCACACCAAAGGATGTTTAACTTCCACAGAGTCAGGTTTAACATGATCCTAAAGCACCACTTCCTGTGCTGATGATTCCATGCCAGGATCTAATAGGGACAGGTTCCCATGGAGCAGGGCCAGCTTTTGGGAGAAGGTGCCATCAACTGAGTCACAGCAAAGACGGGTAGGACTAACAGAGCTGCCTCGAGAGCCAGGCATGAGTTAGTTGAAAGTGTTGTGCTAATTGTTCTCTGTGTAATTTCAGCTACACTGGGAACAGACAGGCTTTCAGATAATACCTTTTTTAAGATCTGTGGACAGAAATTTGGCCATATTAAGATTTGAAAATATATAATATCAAGCAATCTTGAATAAGTTGAAAGTAAAAATGTTATTCGATTTCCAGACAAATGTAGACAATGAAAACAATTTGCATCTATGAGCTGCAAAAGAGTTTTCTATAAAGGCAGATAACAAAAATAAGGAATTTGAATCCTACAGAGTACACTATTATCAAACAGAGCCCAAAATTAGGCTGATTTTCAAACACTATAGAAGGTTTTTCTCTTAGTGTAAAATTGAACATATCTTTTCAAAAAAGCTTTCAGAACTCTTGCTCCAATATTAAGTTTGACCTGAGAACAGTTTAATTCAGTGAATTCTTGGAATATATTGATCATGCTGAACACAGTAACCTCAGCTCGTCACCTTTTATGGAACACCAATAGGCTGAAAATAAGTCCCCAGCTCCCTATTCCTTCTGCCACTCTCAGGGGATTTTAGCCTATGCATGGTTATTGTAATTTTAATGTTAATCTTGTTCTCAGAACAACTCATACCCATTCCTCTTCCACTATTTACAGAAAAGGTCTTTAAAATGAAAAATAACTGTTTTCACTTTCTAGTCAGTTTCACTTTCACTTCAAAACACATTGAATTAAAACAAATAAATTTAGTTATGGCAAAACCATGGAATTATCTACAAGCTGAAAAGCACACCCTCAGTTTGTAATAACACAATGCTTTTGCAGATAGTACACCCTTGGGAAAAAAGTCTCTCAGAAGTTTTTGGAAGTCTGCTCTTTGGATAAACACCTATAGGTCTTCCTTGTCCTCTCTCAGACATCATACTCAGTGTGGCAATCCCTTCTGCCATGGAAGAATTCTTCTGCTTCTTGGCAAAACTGGCTCCAGTACATCATGGCAAAAAGGGTTAGTGAGGGAAGAGATCTGGAATTGGACAGGCAGCCCCCCATGCTTCTCTGAAAATTAATGGGAGTAAAAACAAGAATTTGCAAGGAAATTAGAAGCAGATGTTATCTAGCTGCTGAATGACCAAGTACAATGGATTTCAAATCCAAGGGATTCACTTTTGGACAATACAGAAAAGGCCACAGTCTTTCCAAAGGCAAAGGAGGAACTGCCCAGCAGCCTTACAGGAAATGCAGATTCTCACTCATTTCAGCTCCCAGTATTCAGAGTGGTTATTGAATATTGCTGTTTCACATGCAAGAAAAGCACTCATCTCAAAGGTCATGCCCTCAGAAACTTCAGGAGCACCTGGCACAGGGGACTCACGCTTTTTCTGGGCACAGATTAACCAGTCTGTTTCAGGCACAACAACTGGGGGAGTTTCAGTTCTTAGGATTATGTTTAGCTTCATCCCAGGAACTTCCTTGATCAGAGGAGCACAAAATAATCTGAGAGCCGAAGCGACTGTAACAGAGGATTGCCTCAGAACAGGGAAGCGTGACATCTGAGCAGGTATATTTACAAATAGGGAATTAAAATGACTGGTTTAGCAATCAAGAATCTAAAAGAACTTACAGTTTTCAACATCTGAATGCAAAAAGGAACCCTAAAAGAGGCTGGTTTCCTATTTCTGCTCATTATATAATTTAACATATTCAACCAGCCCTCTTTTGTGAGAAGTGCATTTAAAAAGTGCATTTATTCCTTTACAGAAACAGAAGTGGAAAAAAATAAAGATCAAAAGAACACCAGAGAAAGAAGGCAAAACCCCATGTATTTTAAGGAAGGGAATGAAGTAACAGCCAGAAACAACAGATAACTGCTGTCACTGTGGTGACCATGCCACAAACACATGATCACCTCTGTAGCTTCCAGCCATTTCTTTCTGCTGCTTTCAGTCCCACTGTGACATCTTCAGAGCCTGCACTCTCCAGCAAGACAGATGCACACAGGCTCCTGCAGCTCCAAAAAGCTCCATGGAGCCATTTGACAGAGGGGCTCTGCCAAAACCAGAATCTAAACCAGAATCTTTGGGGAAAGCTGTGGGATTCCACTGGGAAACTCTGGTAACACAACTGTGTCATCATGTACCAGGAGGACACAATCCTCCTTCATTCCCAGCAGGTGTGGACACCAACAGCCCCTCAGGCACCAAAATTTTGACACCACCACAGAATACATCACAATAATTTGATAAACAGGTCATAGAGAAAGTGATCCAAACACAGATCAAATTTTACCATTAAAAAAAAAAATCAACCAAAACCTCCACACAGAACAGTTCTGTGTTTGGATCTGGTAAACTGAATTTCCATCTGCCTCCAGGCATTTCCAGGGCTGGGATAAAATCCTTTTCTTTCCCAGCTGAAATCCTGCTTGAGGTTGCAAGAAGTATTCAAGCTGCAGAGAAAAATCAAGGAACTGTTTCACTGGTTCAGTGCTTAAAATAAAAACCCTTTTGTTGAAATTATGACTGCACAATATGGTACTTAAAACACTCACAAACTAAATTAGTTCAGAAATATAGTGAAGTATTTGCTTTTGTTTTCAAGACTTGTTGACTCAGAGAGCTGATGAAGAAAGGAAGCAGCATTGAGGCTACAAAAAACCACTCATAAATTAACAAACTGAATGGAAATAATTTTGTTGCAGCTCTGCTTGCAACAGCTTCTCCCCCAGATCTGCTGAGCCACCCAGAAGCCTGGCGAGTATTACACTACAAAATACCTCTGTATTCACCAAAACTCTCAGCAGAGACGTGCAAGGCACAGCAAAGGGCAGCACACAGCTTTTCCTCACCAATTTAATGAGTGTTTTCATTTAAGTGAAGTCCTGAATAAACCAGGTGGCTATAACATAACAGTTGCATGAAACTTCAGTCTGGAGCCTCAAAGACTGATTCTTCTTCCCCCCTCTTTAACTGGTTTGCAGTTTTTATCTTTAGGAATGTGGATATTCACATTTTAAGGACGCATTTAGGAATCCTGTGGGTTTTTTTCTCCACCATTTAGTTGTAGGAAGTATGTGACACCAAGTGCACAATGCACAGCTACAAACACATGTCCAAGGCCTGAGTGTCAGTATCCTCACTCAGAACTCAGTAATGAATCATTCTGGGAAGGTTTTTTTTTATAAAATTCAAGAGAGAAGTTCACTCATTTCTTTGGAATACAATACAAACGTTAGTATGTTCCACTACATTAAAAAAGAATTATCATTTTATAACACTGAAAACTTAAACATATTAACGTATTTTGAAACATGAGAAGATTAAATCACTGGATCAACAGATTCTTTGAAAAGAAGTTTCTCAAAAGGCATCCTTTTCTTCTCCCCATGAAAACTACACAGACTGCTTTAAGAAACTTACGTTTTTGACCAGAGCTGCTCCCTACTTATCTGACTCCAGGAAGTCAGGACCACATACAGTTCAAAAAACCTGAAGAATTTAAGGCTGAGTAAAAAGAATAAAGGTCATTCAGCAGTTTGAACCACTACCAGATACTTTTTTCCCAAAGGTCTGCCATCGTGGAAAGAAAAAAAGCCACACATTTGGAATCTGAGGGATGGCTCAGCTTTCTTTCAGCAGCGTAAATGCCTCATTTATCATCTAACAAAGCAGTTTCTCAGGCTCCCAGAAAGTTCTTTTCAACTTCTGCTTGTTTTCAGAATAGGCGAACTTTGTATGTTGTTACTTTGACTCTGGAAGCAGAGTGTGTACATTAAAAAAACGGAACATTACCAATCCACCACGGGAAGAAAAAAAATATCCCTGCAGCTTGATTTGTAAGCACAGCCTGAATTATATGAAAGTGAAACTGAGTAGAAAGAGGGGTCAAACGGCTGCCTGCACTACCAGGATTCTCGTTGCTCAATTCATTGATTCTTAATGCCAGGTGAACATCAAAAGCAGCAGTTTTTTACTCTAACGGCCTTCAGAGAGTTAAGGAAGGAGGGAGGAACAAGGCCGCCTGCGAGGCCCCGGGTGGCGCCAGCATCGCTGGCAGGGCGCAGGGGAGAGCTCCGAGCAGCGGCAAGCGCGGCGGAGCGGGGTCACAGCTGCGGTGCCCCGGGGGCGGAGCGGAGCCGCTGTCCGAAGCGGGAGCCGCTGCCCTCGGGCCCGGGGGGC